>PVJL010004962.1:0-117795 GCA_004026885.1 Lyroderma lyra
CACTCAGGGTCCGCTTTCTTGGCTCCTGGTCGGCCGTTCAATTGTGTTTTCTGGGAGAGGCTTTAGGAACCTCCTCTCCAGTCGCCATCTTGTCTTCTCCTCTGGGAAAGTTTTTATTTATTTTATGAGCATATATATTACCAGAAAGAAGAGAAAAAAAAATGTTAACTCTCACTTTGGTTTGTCTCTAGTGGCCAATCCTGTGTCTAAAGGACAATCCAATCATGGATTGGGGATCAACACACTGAAGAAAATAAATAAAATTCCCTGAATATTATCTAATATTCAGACCATATTCCATATTCAGATTTTCCCACTTATACCACAGAAATGTTTTCTAGTTCTTTTTTTTTCCTAAAGAATAATTTAATCTAAGGTTTTACATTTTATGTGCTATTACCTTTTATCATTTCCCTTAAATAATTCCCTCTATACACTCATCTCTTTTTAAACGATCTTCATTTTTCCTGAAGAGTCCAGAACAATTTTCTCATGAAATATACCACATTCTGAATTTGTTTCTTTCCTCATTGTGTAGATTAATACATTCCCCTGTCTATTGTATTTCCTATAAATTGAAATTTAGTTCTATAGGCTTGACTAGATTGAGGGCATACATTTTTTGGCAAGAATACATCATCAATGACATTGTGTATTTTACAATGCATCATATCAGCTCTGACATATGGCAGGTTTTACCTCCATTTAGCCTCTATTGAAGGTGGTTATAGCCAGATCTCTCTCCTCCAAAGACGCATTTCTCCCTTTGCAATAAGTAAGTCATCTGTGGGGTTATTTTAGACTTTTTTCTAACGGTATTGGTTGTCCTTCCATCCTGCACTGCTTTGGTTCTTAATCAGTTGCTTACATCAAGGAACTTATTTCATCTCCCTGAAGCGTCTTCTTTTTCCCATCCATTACCCAAAAATGAAGATGAGGAGTTGCAAGGATTCAGTGAAATAACGTGCATGAAGCAGTTTTGTAAATTGCAGTGGTCTGTCATTGTAAGCTGTCTCCACTCGCAGAAAGAAGGAGCTTCAAATGGTGCTCTGAGTAGAGTTCTCATTCAGGGGAAGCAGGGGTGTTTTCGTACCTGCGCAACCACCAGCTCTCCAAAAAGCAAAGCTCTGCTTTTTAACCTGTGCCAGTTTCTGCAGTGTTAATGCTCACACCCTGGCCAATTTTAAGCTACCAACTTGAGGTCAGACTGTAAAACGCAAGAAGACTTAACAATCAGCTCTTTCGATCTTGGACAAACCCATTCCAGCACACCACTGAGAGGATGGCTGCAGAGGTAGGATTTTCAGATTTATGCAAATACAGTCAATATTTGGGATATACCTACACTGAAAGTTATGTGTAATTTATCTGAATTCAGGTTTAACCAGATGTCCTGTATTTTATCTGGCACCCCTATATAAAGGGTGTGTGTGTGTGTGTGTGTGTGTGTGTGTGTGTGTTTTGAGGTGTATGTGAAGAGCCTAAAAAGCAGATTTCCAAATTCACCCTCTTTCCCTACAACCTCAACCAAAGACTGCATTTATTTGGATTATTTACATTTTCCCCCCTTTCTTTTATTTCTTTTGGTTTGGTCAGAGAAATGTTAATACCAGAATTTTCTTAATTTATACTTTGTCTTAGTACTAAATCTTTAGGACAAAAGGAGGACTGTAAGAAGACATATGGAGAAATTGAACTAAGTAATAAAATAAGTATTTTTTTAAAACTCTAAATTATTTGAAGAGGCTTTCTTCCTTGACAAAAGTCAATATTAAAGTGAAACAGTTGCTTTAAAAATTATACATATAGAACAAGCTGGAGAACTGAGTGTGTCTCCAATTCCCCTATTGGAATAGGTTATACTCTGGCCAGATATTTATATAAATCTTAATATTAAAGATACTTATCTTTAGGGTGGATGGAATAAGAAGAAAATGCACTTTTGTTGTCATTGTGTTGTAGCATTAGTGTGCTCATTCCCTGTAAGAAGAAAGCATGGCGTTGACTATATGGTTTATTGAGGTATATGCATTAATTTGCTAAGGCTGCCATAACAATAACAAGAACAACAAACACAGACCAGGTAGCATAGAAAACAGAAACGTATTTCCTCACTATTCTGGAAGCTAGATACTCAAAATCAAAGTGTCGGTAGGTTTGGATTCTTCTGAGGCCTCTCTCTTTGGCTTGCAGATGGTGCCTTCTCATTGTGTCCTCACATAGCCTTTCCTCTGTGCACTCCCTTCTCATGTTTCTTTGTGCACCCTGCTTTCTTCGTACAAGGACACCAGTTATACTGAATTAGGGCCCACCCTAATGGCCTCTTTCAAATTAATAACTTCATTAAAGGTCCTGCCTCCAAATGTAATCACCTTCTGGGGACTTGGAGTTTAGGATTTTAATAAATAAATTTGGGGAGGAGGCACAATTCAGCCCAAACTGACATACTTCCTTATTATTACTCTAAGGAACTTAGATTGGAATTTATATTTCTTATTCTCTCTTACTAAGAATAGAGTTACTAATTAAGCAATTCTAGTCAACACACAAAACCAGTTGATGGATCCCTTTGTGGAAGCCCTCCCATTGCTTCCTATCATGTTCAAGTACAAACAGTCTTCATGATGACTTACAGGGCTCTACCCAATCTGCTCTCCTCAACCTCCTTGTCTCTCTGAATCTGTGTCCCACTACTCCATGCGTATCACAGGTCTACCCGCTAAGGCTATGTACTTACCGTCCTTCTGCCCAGGGCTCCTCCCTCTAGTCCTTCCCTTCATTCAGTTCTTCTTCACTCAAATATCACCTTCTCATGAGAAGATTCCTGACCAACTATCTAATCTATAATCCCCCATTCTAACTTCCCTTGCTTTAGTTTCTTCTCTGTAGCATTTATCAATATATTTAACATTTTATTTATTGATCTTCTTTGTCATCTGTTTCCCCACAAGCACACACACTGGAGTTTTATCCACTTTATTGGCCACTACATCCCCTCCACTTAGAACACTACCTGGTAAAGTGTACATGCTCAATAAGCACTTCAAATGAAATGGATTTTAAAACAATATTGAGGTTCAGTTTGGATTTACCTTCTTTCACATTCTCTTGTTCTTACTATGGAGAAAGCACTACAGTTCAGTTATTTCAGGCCTTGGAGGCAGAGAGCATTAAGCAGGGATTGACTAAACTACCCACCAGTGCTTGGTTTTGGTCAAAAGTCATCCATCTGAGTCTCAGGCTAAGGGGAGTAATTGAAATTAATTACTTTCTTGAAGGGGTGGTGAGATTAAGTGGGTAAAATGATTAGCAGAGTAATTAATGTATTGTTAATTCTAAATTCAAATCTGAGCTCAGAGACAGGGTTACAATCAACTAATCAGGTCTGCCCCAAAAAGGATGAGGATGGGACGGTCATAACTGCTAGTTAATACTCACATTGAAACAGTCTGCCTTTATGATCTTTATCATGTCATATCATTTTTCACTTTCATTGAACAGAGATTTATCTTTGAAGCAAGTTAAAGAAAATCACAGTTTATGTAACATTTTTTTGGTTTCAATGCTGGAAGGTGAGTAAACAAAACATTCTTTACTATCTTTAATAGCTTATCTTTTTCTTTTTTGGTTATATACATTGTTTCATAATTTCATTATCTATTTTTGTGCTGCACTTTCCAAAGTTTCCTAGAAATTGTGAGTTAGAAGGGATCTTTATTTTGTATATATGCTACAGTCTTATGAGTGAGAGAGGTAAAACCCAGATAGAGACCTCCCCAAAGGCACACATAGCAATGAAATACCGGGGACAGATCTGAGGGGAAGAAGAAAGCTACTATCGCCTGTCCCATGAGTCCTGGAATACACGAGCTTTTCAGTAAGGACATGGGGTCTTGGCTGCAGTGATGTAAGTGTCCCCAAAGTCGCCTAGCTGTAAAGTATCTTCTGCCTTTGGATCCAGTTCTTTCCGTTGTATGACGCTGAGTCTTCCTTCTTTTCACTAATGAAGAATTACAATCCAGGACTTTGGTCTCCCACTGAGAAGGTGCCTTGTTGCTTAATGGTCTCCTGGTAGCAGTGAGTGTAGGCTAAACGGTGCTTTGTGAAGATTCCTCATGATTATAATTGACTTGAGTTTGTGAGACCACATTTAAATTTATAACCTAACAAACTGCCACCATATATTTTGAAAGAACACAACTCACACATGATCCACCCTCTCCATTCACAATGCCTACAAAATAATCATTCTTCTGAGGCTTTTATATTTCCTGAGACGAGTTTTCTTCCTCTCGCTTTTTCCTGAATGAGGAAGTGCTTATAATCTCACCTCTTAAATTACATTTTAAGGCCTCACAAACGATAGAAAAGGAAGGGACAGAGTCAGCACTAATTTCATAAACTATCTGTAAGGGAATTAATTGCAACCTGACTTATTTTTCTTTTAGAAAGAAGTTGTAAAGGAATCCCATAAATTTTGAAGGAGGAATAAATTCTTTCTCAAAAGGGGTGAGAACTGTAGTAAAATGTTAAAATAGCACAAATTAAAGCTGAATGGAATCTCCTGTAAAATCAAACCAAGCCAAAGGGTAAATAATATCACCCTGAAGAAAAATCAGTGTCTTTCCAACAATAAAACTAATTAAAATATTACATTGAAATGTATACTGTGAAAGGCACTCTGAGTCAAGATACACAAAAATTATGTGTATTAACCAATAGTAGTTGGGTTGAATTGAATATGTTTTGTCCAACTTATCTCTGAAAAGGGAAAATATATTGACTCCTTTTTTCTGAATAAGTTGATACATCCTAGAAAAGTGGATTAAGATGTTACCTCAGTGATAGGGTCACCTCACTTGAGAGTATATTATTATTCCTTGATATTTGTAGTGGGCATATATAAATATTAATAGTGTCAGATGAATATATAAAGTATCATTTCTCAACTTTCCACAGGAGTCCTCTCTGTATCTTATTTTCCTTTCAATTTCTCAATGTGTTATCTCTTCCTTCTACATGATCACTGAATGGTTAGGAATACAAATTAACCTTGACTTTATTCAAGGAAAATAAACATCTCTTTTTTTGTGGGGGTTGGGGGAGTAGTTCCCTGGCTGGGAATTGAACCGAGGCCACAGCGTTGAGAATGCCCAAGCCTAGCCACTACACCACCAGGGAATCCCCCCTAAAATGAACATTTTTTATCTCCATTGCCGTGAATTGTACCAACCATGCTTATAGCAGACTCGTGCAAGTATAGTTGCCAACTGAGAATCTTACAAAAATTGAATTTGCAAAAGTGATGTTTAACAACACTTTCTTAAATCAAATTATTGATCTCAGTTGTTTGTCATTGTCTAGACCACTCTCCCCTCTGCATTTTGTAAATAGTTAATATTCAATTAAATCTTCATGAAACTTTAATGACCTAATATTCACTAAAATATAGATACCAGGGGCATTTTTTGGAGACATAAACCTGAAAATGAGCCTTAACTCAGCCACTGATTAGCATGTTACTTGATTTTTCTCCGTCTCAGTTTCCCCATGTATAAAATGGGGAGAATATTTGTACTCATCCTTGTAAAGATGAGTTTAAAAGCTATATTCATTAATGCATGTGAAACAACCTAGAGCAATAGTGAAAAATAAAAACATAGTATTCAATGTTTATTGTGATAATGGTTATGGAAATTATTATTTATTTACCAATAATTTGATTTGGATAAGTCAGAAATATCTTTGGACCTCAGCTATCTCATTTGTTAAAATGTGGTGGTTGAGCCACGTTTTACTGCCCTTTTCAACTCTAAAAGCTAAAAATTCTATGACTCTGAGACAAGGTATATATGGCCTGAAAGATCTATTACATACTCATAAATTCTATTCACGTAGCTGCACAGTGTTCTCCCTGCTAGTAAAAACAAGACATTATAGGCATGATCTAAAGCAGTGGAAAGAGCACAGGAGAATTTAGACATGCACGTGGCTCAGACTCAACCCCGACAGTAGCTGTTACAGCTTTGTCATTTTGTCAACTTACCTACATGTGGACTATGATTTTCTATTGCAAGTGCACTGTAAAATGAAGTGACGGGCTATTATTTTATGGCAAAAAAAATGAACAATATAATAATTTTATCAAATTCCACAAACTTTAGCAGGCATGTCCAACCTGCAGCCCAGGACAGCTTTGAATGTGGCCCAACACAAATTCTTAAAACATTACGAGATTTTTTTGTGATCTTTTTTTTTTTTTAGCTCATCAGCTATTGTTACTGTTAGTGTAAGTTATGTGTAGCCCAAGACAATCCTTCCACTGTAGCCCAGGCAAGCCAAAAGGTTGGATACCACTGCTTTACAAAGTTCCAAGAATTCTTATATTTTATAAATTTGAATATATTCTAGCACCATAGGGGACATAATCAGCACCTAAAATGCTACCAATCAGGCTTAAGACAGAAGATCTCATACGGATAATTAATGTAACCATATTTCTCCCAGACAACGTTCTAATTTTCTGCAAACTCATATAGGAAATAAAAAAGAGGTGTCCCAGAGAATCTTTCAGCACTTGGTAGACAAAAATACAAGACACAAGTTATGTAACCCTCAGCAAGTTCTTTGGCTAAATATGTAACATTTGGTAACCTCTAATTTGCATGTTCTTTCTTTGGATTTTTAAGTCTATCCAATTTTGCCTGGGTTTGAAAATCATATTTGGAGACCAAATAATTTTTCTGAATATTTGACAAGTTACATCAATCTTCTCTGATGGGTTGAAGCACCAACCTTTATTTCTCAAACAAAATACCTCAGTAATAACTGTAGGGATTTATGATGAGTAAGTAAAAGGTCTTCTTCTGTCTCATTTGACTCAAGATTTGAAAAAACTAAGTGATGTGGTTAGCCACGAGTGTGGGTTAGCAGCCATAAAAATATTTTATACCCTAAAGCAGGCAGTCTCTGACTGTGGTATGATAGAACCCTCAGTGAAATGTATTTTGGTAATATTATTATTTTGTATTGTTTGTGGCATTCTACTTTTTTGGTTGATTTTCTCATATTTAATTTATGTCTGTGTCCTGTGATGGCTAAATTAAACATTTTTATTTTATTTATTTCCTTTAGAGTTGCACACTAAATAGGCATTTTTTGCTAATTGGTTCATTAATAAAGAGTTATTTTGTACACTGTCTCTGAAGGACAAGTCAATGAAAGTAAAAAACTGTTTACCTCTGAATATAAAATAAAATTATTTTCATTTGCATTTAGATATAGAAAAAGAAAACCTGGGTATTTATTCCATGTTAAGCCTGTGCCCTTATATTATTCATTTTATTTAGAACAATTGAATACTCGGAGAAGTGAAGAAGACCTATGTTTTCTATAAATCAGTTATTCCATTATAACTTTTGTAGAATCATATAATTACCTCAATCATTTATATATATATATATATATATATATATATATATATATATATATATAATTTAATAGCTAAAAGTATTCCTAAAGGTAGACATTAGAGGACTAATTTTTTCAGATCTGTGCACATTGTTACTATCTAAAATATCTAAAAATGCTTTGGATATATTGTGAATAGTATTCATAATAGCCTACCTATGTGTATTCTTAAATAAGATCTTGTAGTACTTGGTGTGTATTCATTTTAATAGACCAATAAAAAATGTAATTTATACAAAAGTTCTTCTAGCTTGAAAGTGGCAAAATAATATTTTAAAAGTATAATCCACATACAACTTTCAAAATTGGCTCACATCATCTCATTAAGTCCTATCCATTTTTATTGTTTCTTTTTCCATTCTAATGCTTTTGTGGGACTTTTCATTTATTTGTGAGATTGCAGTGCACCGCAGGTTTATTCCAGAGTCCCTAGTTCATCATACTCTACGTCTCCTTACTTCCATCTCTCTGAACAAAATTAACCTGTCCTGGGTCCCATTTCCTTAGGGACCCATCCTTCTAAAGTAATTAGGAGTGACATATTCCACTCATAGACAACATATGCTTTTTTTTTTTTTTTTTTTTTGTATGTGGGTAGCTCCCTGACTGGAAATCGAACCCAGGCCGCAGCGCCCAGGCCGCAGCGCTGACAGCGCCAGTGCCGAAGCCTTAAGCCACTACACCATCAGGGAACTCCCAACATATGCATTTTTATAGGTTTCTAAAGTTAATGTTTTCATTGAAGAAGTGGGCATAAGTTTCAGATACTTTTCAGATCTGTTGGAAAAACATTTGAGCAGGTAAGCCATTCATTACTTTTAGAATCATATTCTATTATGTAGCTACTTGCCATTTACTATGCATTGATCTACTCTGGGCAGAAGTGACATAAATAAATACAGAGTAGGATAGTTTTCCAGGACTACTTGGCTACTCTACCCAAATAATGAATGTCTGAATAACAGGAGACACACATCACATGGTTTTTGGACTTCGGCAATGTTTACACAAGGGTTTCTGTGTTTCAGGGAGGAAAAGAATGATGTATACATGGCTGGTACTTTAAAGAAACACCAGCCAGTCTCGCCAGTCATTTAGTGAGGTATGCTGGTGAGTCAGTGGGGAAACTTCCAGATATGTCTTGGTCTATTCTATGCAAGCAGTGAATCAACTTTTGGCCAGCCAGTGCCCAAACAGCGAGAAGGTCCTGCGTGCTCTCTCCTCCATCAAATCTGATTTGCATACAAAATTAAAAAGATGTGTGCAGAGGTAAATCATTCCAATCTTTATGAGGATACTTTTTTTTTTTTAAAGAACCAAACTTGAAAAGAGAGTAGGACGTTAGGAACAAAGAAAGACATCCAGAATAGCACAGACTTAGCTATGACAGATCTCACAGTTTGTTTTAGTTTCCACCACCGTGGTGATCCGAATGTACCTGGGAAATAGTCAGTGTCCCACTTTTCTCTTTCATTTTCTTCCATCTACCTCAGAGCATCTTTCCCCTTTTCCCTTTATTTTTAATGCCAATATTCTGAAATAGCTAGATGTTCTCTTAAAGTAGTTTTCATCTTAGTAGGCTGATTGTTGAGATAACGGTTGTCCATCCAGACATAGATAATCAAAACCTGAAGGAATGATTTTGGATCTGACTTAAATACATTAGGTTCTCCTTAGAAAGAAAAGAGATGGATGGATTTCTCCCCTTCTAAAAAATGTCTAAGTTTATACTAAACATTTTGGAAGTACATTGGCAAACACACAAAACTCAATACCCTCCATTTCCATCTCCACTTTGTACAATCCCTACGGCATTACTCATCACATCAACTGTTCATCCTTGTCAAATGGGTCCTTTTGGTTTCTCCTGATGAATCACCTGCTAAACTTGTTCTCATTCTCTTTCGTTCTACCTCTTACTTTCTTCAATAAAAAGCCAGCTCGGAGGCTATAAAAGCTTTCTTTAACAATCACTGCTCTCATAATGCCATTCCATTTCTAAATGTCCAGGTTTTTTGCCTTCATCTCCTGATATGGCCACATAGTAAACACATGTACTTCAGTACTTGCTGATGGATTACTTTGTAATAACATGGTATCTGTTCTTAATTGTGAGTTTTGTATACTGAAGTCACTGTTTCAGTCTTAAACAAACATTATTTAATACTTTCAGTAATCATATGAGGCAGATTTTTTTTTTAGAAAAGGTGGGATAGAGACTGAGATCCTCCTCAGCAGTTAGAGATTTGCCCATGTTCTTGACCACAATATATTGCCCTATGAAGATTCCCCACCCTTTATAAATATTATATTTCCTGTAGTACTCAGCAGAAAATTGTAAATGTGTGTGTGTGTTAATAATAAGTAGTGACTGACTTAATGTCAAAATTAAGTGGCGATTGTACTTGGATATACGTATTCTCATAATATCTCACAATGACCTTGAAATTGGGAAAGAAATAGAAAAGAGTGGCTCCAAGAAGTATACAGAAATTCTCTACATTTTCACAGTTACATAATATCTGAGAGTTCTAGCATAGTCAAATTACTTAGTATTTGGATTTCCAGGCATTTCTACTTTAACTTATATTGTAGATAGAATTTTTACATTAATTTTTAACTCCTAATGTCATCTTTGGTATGAATCCAGAAAGGTGCAGGATAGGAGACAAAAACAGAAATGATGAGATAATTACATGCTCAACCACACCAGAACAATTGCTCCAAGACCTGATATAGTGAGAAGGATGTCATGAATCATGAAGTAAAAGAGAGTTTCAGAGTTAAGTGGCTAACCACAGAAAACTACACGTAAACCAATTAGTCCTCCAGAGAGACACAGTATCCACAAATGCATTGCATGCATTTTTTAACCACTTACCTGGGAAAGAGAGATAGTAATTGCAAAAATGAGATCATGAAAGTACTTACTATGTGACCATATCAGGAGATAATGGCAAAGTGCTAACTGTGCCAGGAATAAAAATGATAATAAAAATGGTAGTGATTACATACTCCAGATGAAGATCTAATTTACTAACTTAAAAATAATTTTCTTGCTCAATTTAAGTCCAATGTTACTTTCAGTATTATGATAATATAAAAGCAAAGCAAAACAAAACACTATTTCTGGCTTTCTTTTATCCTTTCTTCTCTTCCTCCTGACTCATTCATACCCCACCAATGCCAGGAGAGAACACGTGTATATAATAGCATAGGTGTGGGCTGCATCTATAAGGAAGTATTTTGTGCAACTGTTCTATATAAACATCTGTCAGGTAGATGATCTAAAACTCATAAAATGCAAGAGAGCAAAACATTGGAATTTCTTTTATCATATGCAGTATTGAGTTTATTAGAAAACTAATGAATAGCATAGTACTGATAACATTAACAAGAAAAATAACACACTATCATTATTAGCTTAGAAATTGCTGCCATGAAATCTTCCTCCTTGACTCCATTTTTACAAACTCAATACTACTTGAAGGATGATTTGATTCATGCTCCCATTTTCTTTAAAAAATATTTTAAAATAAAAAAAAAAAGAGAGAGAAAAAATATTTTAAAATATAGTTGAATCACATTTTCTAATACTTCTTACATTTGTCTTCACAGAAGGTCACACTTGAATAGGCAGTTAGGCGTCGCTTAAAAACCCTGTCCCAAAGGGTAATTCCAAAGTGTCAGAAATCTATTGATATTAGTTAGATAGCTATACATTGTTCATGAAAAAGGGAAGTATTTTATGCAAAAGAAAAATGGATCTCTGAATTAGCCAAAATACGCACAATGTTGTAGTGGGCTTTATATGTGGTTTAAAACTCTTCAAAATTTGCCTTTTAGTATTTATTCATGATAGTGAGTTTTCCTTGGCCACTCATTCTATTCATACCTCTCCGTACAGGAAGTAGGGACTAAATATATATTCTAATTGGTTAAAACTATAGAATATTTTTACATTAAATTCCCCTTTGACATAGAGAGCAGAAAATCTTTAGATACAACTTAACCCAAGAGAAAATAAAAAAACATTTTTTAATTATACATAATTTTTTGTGGAGAAAGGTCAAATTATATTTTAAGTCACTTATGACAGCTTCAAAATATGATTGTATATATTCTAAGATTTTTTAAAGTTTTTATTTATTATTTTGGGGCCATACTATAGGAGAGATTTTAAAAGCAGATTAATTTCTTAAGGGAATAAAAATCAATACATTAAAAAACATTTCTAATATAAATATAGGAAGTCACAACTTTAGAAATAGATTATTTTGATAAAGTTCATTTTTAAGTTACTTGGAAAGTTGGTGCACAGAGATAGAAAAGATGGAAACATTTTCTAAATTTGGCACATTAGAACTAAAAAATAGTGAAAAAAATGATATTCTTAAAGTAACATTCAAGTATTTATTTCTAAATTAATGAACTCCTTAGCTATTCCATGCAGAAGTGGCTAAATAAAAAAATTTAAATTTATGGGCTGTTAAAAGAACAATCTGAAAAAATAATATACCCAAGGTGATGAAGTCCAAACAAAATCATATATTTATTTACATGTGTGAATGTATATGTGACAGAGTAACATTTCAAAATATTAATTTCTTGGTTTTTCTATATTTATCTCTCTCAAACTTGAACCCCACAGGCACTCTCAGCACCTAGTGGGCAGAAGCAGAAATTCAAAGAAACTTCTGACCCAAGTCTAAGACAGAAAGATTTGGGTTCATAATCAGAGACGATTTTTCTGCTCACAAGTCTAGTCAGAATGGATCCAGGGAGAAAGAAGCAGGAAGGCTAGATAGAGTCCTCCTTTGGGGAGGAGGCAGGCTGTTTACAGGACCACAGGTAAGAAGAGTCGGAGGGCCTTGGGCTGTACTTGTACTGCTGTCCACAGCAGATCCCTGCCATCTACCTCCAGCGGACACTTGTAAACCCTGGAGCACAGACTCAGAAAATTGGACACCATGTAGAGATAACCAGGAAAGAGGTGTCCAGAATCAGGTAGAAATGTTACAAAGATTTGATGCAATGGAAAAAGTTATGGAAAAAGGCCTAAAAGGAAATACACCAAAGGATAGTCTTTACATCTAAGGAAAGTTAGTAGATTTGGGTGAGGAGGATGTCAAGGAGAATTTTTGCATCTCAGGTTTAAAGGTATCACAACAAGGAAGTGTTTTATTTAGTGTCTTGTGTAATTTAAATAATTTGAAATCACTGATTTGATTTTAAAAAACAGGAAGAGAAATTGCAGTGAAATATTTTAAAATATTTTTGACAAGCTAATAATTGTTTGTGAAGAGAACATTTAGAAAGTGTTATGGACTGAATGTTTGTATACCCCCAGAATTCATAGTTTGAAATACTAAACCATAATGCAATAGTAAAAGAAAGTGGGGTTTTTGGAATATTATTAGGTCATGTAGTTGGAGCCCTGATGGATGAGATTAGGGGTCTCACAAGTGAGACCCCCAGAGAGCTCTATCATTCCTTCTGCCAAGTGAGGACACAGCAAGAAGACAGCAGTCTGTGAACCTGGAAGCAGGCCCTACCTAGACAATGAAACTTATCTAGTAATACCTTGATCTTAGACTTCTCAAACTCCAGAGCAGTGAGAAATAAAGGTCTGTTGTTTATAATACAGCAGTCTCTGGTAGTTCATTATAACAGCCTGAATAGAGAAATATAGGAAACTAATAACACTTTTCACTGAGATTCTAAATGGCTTTTCTGAGTAATGCCGAGAGATTTATAGATTGTATTAGTCAAATCTATTTTCATGTCAAAATACATCCATTTCCTTTCCCTTGATACAGTCGTGACTCTAATCACTTACAATAATAATATGTTCATCAGAAATGCTTTGGATTGATTTGACAGAACTATAAAAATGGCCAAAACTTGGAAAAAAGGGGAAGCATGAAGGTGACTAAAAACGATATGTATATATGACGACTGCCATTAATGGGCATGTATTGAGCCTTTTATTTATGCCAGCCACTAATTGTAGCATTTTATGTGAAATATATAATTCCTCAAAACAATTTTATGAGATAGATGTCATTATTACTTCATTTTACAAATGAAGCCATTGAGAGACAAAAAAATGAAGCAACTTGTCCAAGGCCACAGAGAGGGTGAACAGTGAAGACGGGAGGTAAACTTCCAAAGTGTAATTCTAGAGCTGTTCTTCGAACCATCATGCCATACTTCCTTTAGTGTATGTAATCAACATTGAACATTGGCATAGAAAAAATTAGTTGAGGTCAGATACAGAAATACAAAAGGAAGTGGAATGTATCCAAGAAGCAGTACAGTAAGGAATCAATTTTTGGTAGGAGGGTTCTTTAAATTACCACTAGGTGGCAGTGGTGGCTCAGGGCGTCTTTAATTTACTGAGCAGGAGGGTTAAACAGTAGGCCTCAGGAGGGTTATGGAATGGTGAAAACTACAACCTCATTCAAATGTGTGGGATGTGTATAAATTAGATGGGACTAAAGGGCCCTATCCAACTCTTACTTAAGACAAGTGTGGAATATCATCTATTAACATCCTCACTAATTCCTTCTATAAACCTTAACGTTTGTCATGGCAATTAATATCATCTTGACAAGGGCATAATCCTATGTACACATTGGTTGATAAAGACTTCATCTCTTTTTCTCCAGAATCATTATCAGAAAGATGCCAATGCAATTCAAGATGAAAGTAAAATGGTAATTACTGGAAATAATTGTGGCATCTGATTGTAATCAGGTGATATTTATGGAATTTAGGATTACTAATCCCTGTCTTTGCCTAACCATTCTGACCCTGTGAAGTTCCTGAGAAAGAACTATTCACAAGGGGCAAACACAAATTATAAAGTTTCCCACCTTCTTTGTTGGGAGTTAACAAGCTTCCAAATACCCCCCATTAAGAACTTGCTAGAAAACTGGACATTTATAATTGATGTGGGCTCAAGAACTAAGTGGAACTTCTGCCCTCATTTAGTTCCCTATTCCTACCACCAACTGGTTTCCAAAATGAAATAAATATGTTCATCTAAAAGTCTAAATTCCTACTGGCCTGTGTGAGCAGAACAGAGCTCAGGATAGTTGGCCTACATTAAAGGGCCAGGGCCCAGGTCACTTTTTTCTACTGTGGCAGGAAGGGGGCACAAAATGTAGGGCAAGGTCCAAGGAGTCACGCCCAATTATGGGACCTTATAGTACCGAGTGATCAGGAGAGCAGTAAATGTGGTCTAATCACTGTTGTGGAAGCTGGTCCCACCAAAAGAACCATGCACAAGTGGGAGACGAGTGAGAATTATGTCACTCTCTTCCACCACACACACAAAAATAACAATATACATTTTATCTTTTCTGGTCCTGTGCTGCTCATTACAGGAGCCATTAGCCATCGGCAGCTACTGAGCATTTGAAAATGTGACTGAGGAAATGGTGAGACTGAGAAGCTAAGCTTTAGATTTGATTTGACTTTAATTGATTTCTATTTAAAAACTGAGGAAGTGTAAACTGTTTTTCTGCTAAACACAGCTTTATTGTTTCAATAGGACTCATTTCACTTTAAACGTGGTATTGCTTAATACACAGTTGCATTGTAATGACTTTGTTGAGTCAAAAGACTCATATAAGACGTGATTAATACTGTAGTTACAATTTGTCTCAAAGACAATCAAATGTACAAATAAATCTTGTCAACTCATGACTTAGAACATTAAGTTGTGATGTAGATAATTTGAACACTCACTTCTGTCAAGATGAATTTCAGGTACAAAAATATCAGTTTTTATCTCAACAAACTCCACTTACAGTAGGTTAAAAATTAGACATGTTGTAATTTTAAAATAAGATATGAGGTTTTCCTTATTGTTTCATTCCACTGTATCCTGCATATTAAAAATTTGTGCTCTGTTTTCTGAGTGTCTTAAAAGTGTCACCGATGCAGTTGTTAACTCAAATTTAAATGTAAAGGCCGTGGATATAAACATATTCAAAGTCCAAGAATAACTACTAGTTTATGAAAATACTGAAAGAAATAAAAGACAATTTATTCAGTAATCTAATGTTCTTTGGTAATGCTCATTGAGTCATGGAAAAGTTTTGCAAAGATTTATTGTATCCTTAACTCCAAATTAAGATTTTTCTAAATAAAAAAGAAACAAAATTGAAAAATGGCAGTGTAATTTCTTTTGTCACTGCGTAAAAATAAGCTAAATTTGAAACTTAAAAAAAAAAAAGAAGTATTTGTCACCTAGCTAGAAAGATACAAGAATTTATGTTAAAATAAAAACTTTTCCTATTACAAATAAATAATTATTTTACACACTTTTTCTTTTTTTTTTTTTTTACAAGCGTATTTCCCTGGCTGGGAATTGAACCCAGGCCGCAGCATTGAGAGCGCCAAAGCCTTAGCCACTACACCACCAGGGAACCCCCTTTACACACTTTTTCTAATAATCAGTATACAGAAAGTAATTTTGATCACTAATATTATCGTACATTGGCTGTAAAAAGTAGAAGAAAAATTTGAGGAACATTGTGGATATTGATAAACTTTCAGAACTGCTTTTCATTTTATGAAATCCTTCCTTTGAATATGATGTTCATAATACTGGGTTGATACAAAAGTTAAGGAATTTACTTAATTTGGATAGACATAGTTTGAAACTGAATTACTTTTGCTTCAAAGGAAATCAATTATTCCAAAGAATGATGAACCAGTTTTGTCAACATGGATGTGACTATTAATAGAAAATGATTTTTTTGGTTATTCACTTCAGTTATTGAAAAACATTTAAGTATGTTTGAAAAACATAGGTATGTAAATCTTTTTCAACTGCAAATTTTATTTTATGAAATCTAAGTACAGACCATGTATTTCTAGTAAAAATTTAGCTCTCATACAATATGTGCTGCAGCCTATAATATAATAATATACGTATCAGATTGCAAAAACGTAGTATGAAAAAATAATGTGGAATAGCACACTAATATTTTTAAAATATTATCTATTGAAATGGTAATTTTTATCCATTGAATTAAATAAAGTATAATAGTAAAATTAATTTCATCCTTTTTTTTGTAGTTACTATAAACTTTAGAGTTATCTATATGTCTGTCATTATTGAGCTGCACTGGTCTAGACTATGTTCAGGATTACTTCAGGAGTTTAACTGAGCTTGGGAGAAGTTTGGAGCCTTATTTTGATCTAACATATATATAATGTTTGATTCCAAAGTAAATCTCAGAATGAAAGACCATGTGATATATTCCCATCTTAGAGGAATACTTTCCTGGTTTCTCACACTGCTTTAGCATAATTTCCCTGACAAACATCTAGGTATACAATATCCATGTTAATTCTGTAGCACGGATCTCCCTCAACTCTATGACTGCCTTCTCTCCCTCAACTCTATGACTGCCTTCCTCCACACCCCCCACAGTTTTCTTCCGAGCTTCTACTTCAAACCTTAACCCCCCTCATCCCTCTTCCCCAGAAATCTTATCTTTTTTCCATTCAAGTCCCTAAAAAGCTACTACTGCCTTCTTTTCCTTCCCCTTCTCCATTGTGCGCACATCTGCTGATGCTAATTGGCTCCTTTAGGGTCTCTTACAGGGAATCAGACATTCTGATCAGCAGAGAGGTTATCATTTCGTACATCTGGTTCTGAAGACTTTAAGAAGTTACTATCTACTTAATGAAAGACATGTCTCCTCACCTTTGTATAAACTTACAAAGAGGAAAGAAAGCCCATAAGTTCATGCTCCCCTTGCCTCCAATTTGTGGCTCAGAAAAACATCAGAATTATTATGGAACATGAGTCAAAAAGCCAAAGCAAATGGACATATTTATCAGGCAAAGACTGATTTAGAAAGTGTTTTTGAAGATTGGCATGCAGAGAGGGACAAACTTCAATGTTATATAACACACTCTGTAAACTGAAATGTTTTATAACAAATTAAGTTTGAAGTAATTTTAATTGGTGTGTACATGTGGAAGCAATAGAAATCCACCAACAAGAAAATATATCTATTCAATTCTGAATGTATGCAGGCATTTTATGAATTATTTTATATTAGAATTCCAAGGGAATATTATAGCTTTTTAGTAACAGCATATTTATCCTAAAATTAGTTTCTCCTTTTTTCCCCCACAGACCTAACAGAAATAAGAAATAATTCTGCAATGGTTTTCATGTAAATATTTTTGTTTATATTATGCTATTTAGGGTAATCACTTTGTTTTCTGGGTTTTTTTTAATTAGAAAATGTGTAAGTCTAAGATTACCAGTATTTAAAACAAATCTTTAGCCTTTTCTCTAGGCTGGTTACTTAATGCTATAAGATACCTACATCTCTGAATATTACCTCTCAGTTTTCTCTCCTTCAAATAGGGATAATAATAGCATCTACCTTGTGGGCCTGTTGTGATAATTAAATGAGATAATGTGTATGGCATAGAGACATGCAAATACTGTTATTATTATCATCATTTTCGTTATCAGTATCAGATCACTTTCAGCATATTTCATCCCATTTCATTATCAAATAACAATATTTAGAACAGTTTCCTGCATATACTGGAGTTGCATCCTAAGTACATTTAACCAAGACAACTTTGACACTACATTCTCTAGAAAAAAGAGAGAGGGACAACTTTATTGACCCACTAGTCCTAGTTTGTGTGCACCTTCTAATGTGAGCATCACTGAGTATGATTGAAGAATTTGTACATATATCTTTTTTTTAATAGAATATGCCCCTATTTCAGGTGTAAAAACTGTAGTCAGCTGACTGAAAGATAGCACTTTTTTATTTTTTATTCAGTGAAATGTACTTTACAGGCAACTTAAATTTTTCAGAAATAATTTTTATAAACACACTATTTGCCTTACGTGCTAATTACAGAACCTAATATGGACATCACATGGGATGCCAATAGATTAGTTAACATCTACCTCTTAGCAATTTCTCCTCATTAGCTGTGAGTCTCTTATCTTAAAGTCATCAGGTTTCTTCTTTTCTTACACAGAAGGGAGAGAGTAGCCCGGAAGGGACTTGCAGATGGCTTTAGTGCTATGTAGCTTTGTACAGATTCAAAAAGCATTGGCAACTTCTGAGGGTTCTGAATAAGAAGTGTAACTGAAATGACATGTTTTAAGATACTCAATTGATTTCTTTAAATTTCCCTCAAATTTTGGTGCCTGTATTGCTTTAGTGGGTACAACAGAGAATAAAGTCAGTGCTTAATTTGGAATTTCAAATTAAAGTTTTGTTTTCCTTTGTTTTGTTTTCTTTTGGTTCAGAGCAAGGTAATATGTACCAAGATTTTACAAGAAATAAAAAGCATTTCTAAATGCTAAAGGGTCCTTTTTGTATCAAGAGTAGAACTTGGAATTCAAGGCATAGAGCATTCTTGAAGAAATGTATAAAATAAAGTGCTTCCTTTCAGATAGAAAATGGAAATAGAAAGCTCTTCTCTGAGATTAGGAAATGAGGGCCTGTAAAGAAACAGGTGATTTGGGTGAGAATGAACCTGCTGCCCAATATCCCTTGGGTGGGGGTTGGAGGAAGGAAAGGCAATATAATAGATACTCTGATCTGGATTCTGGATTAAGTGAGGGGAAATCAAAGAATCCCCAACCTTCTGCTCTGCTTCATGCAACATGGTTCCAGAATGCTGGCTCAGTACAGGCAGAGGGTGGGTCTAGATGTGTAGCCTTGGGGCAGCAAGCTCCTGGTCTACAGACTATACATGACAGAAAAAGTCCCGATGTTCCAGCATGACTGTGTGAAGGAAGAAGTCAGTGACTGAGAATTAAAAGTAAGCATAACTAAACAAAATTAGGCACCCCTGCCTACAGATCACCATGGTTCAGGGTGTGGAAACCACTGCCAAGCCCACAGCCCCAAGGAAATGCCACTAAGTCTCAGAGAATCAACACTACCAGAAAAAAAAAATCTAATTTCAGAGCCTGATGAAGACTCAGAGCCAAATGAAGTCTGCTGATCTTCAAGGGAGAAGCCACTGTGCTTTGCCTACCCCAAAAGCGAACAGACACTGCAGCGAACGTGTGCAACAAGGACAGACCCCAGTGCCAAGACTGTTAGTTACTCCCCAGTCAGCGGGACAGCAGAGGATGATACGGGGATCAAAGTTCACTATTCCTTGTCCTCCTGTAATTACAGGTCCTTAAGTTTTACCCGCCTAAGAGCACAAAAGAGGTAAGAAATGCAAAATAATTGAGTATTTACCCTTATGAGACAGAAACCACAAGAGACAGTTACCATTCATCATCAAGTTTAAGGGTTTTTTGGTTTGTTTAGGGTATTTTTTTTAAATCAGAGAAATAGAGGATTGAGGGCAAGATGAGGTCAATCACGGAACATAACAATTACTAATTTTGTACATGCAAATTGTAGCATTTTAAGTTTAACCTTGCTGTAGGAGTAGCTGAAAGCTGTTCAGTCTTCCTCCCTCCTGCTTATGCAAACCCTACACTTTCTGCACAGGGTGGAGTGTAGCCTTCTTACTCTCTCTGCTGGTGGTAAGGATTAGACTATGTTAGAAATTCATTACATGAGTCAAACACAATTAAATGTTACTTGGAATGCAGAGTGAGACATAGGAGGTATTTATATATGAATCAGATAAAAATATGAAAGAAAAGCTCACCTCACAGAAAAATTGCCATCATTGGATGACAGTCAATTGGCATGGTTATTGGTACTACCATCCTACAGGTATCTAATGAAAGAGGCCAACTCCATGGCTTGTTAATACAACAAGTTGGCAGTTAGACATCCCCCCAAACAATGTGCACGCTTGAGAAGATGATTGACAATGCCACACACTGTGATCAGTTATAACCCCAGAGTAGTCTCTTGAAATATATTCTTAATTATTTGATGACACATTTCTCCTGATCCGTACTATTTTGCTCTTTTCCCCCTACACTGACATCTCACCAACCCACAAAAACAATGTTCACTAGATCATTTCATATCTTGCTACTTAAAATCTTTTCTACTTGTTTTTAAATCTCCACTTGTTTGCTATTCAGATTTTCCTTTTATTTTAAGAAGCTAGAGAGGCAAATAGTTTTTAATTGCCCTGCAAATATTTACATCCTATACATCCTGTCATTACAGCAATTACACTTATCAGTTTTCCACCCCCTGCTCAAGTAACCACAACATTGTCATGAGGAAATCATGAAGGAAAAAAAAAGGCAGCATACTCATTCACCTTTGAGTACAGTGGAAGAAGAAATGCCATCCCTCACTAACTTGAACTGCAAAATTATTTTCCACCCTCAGGAGCAATTGGTCTTTTCCCACCACTGATGGACCACCACTATTACAGGATTTAACTGTTACCTCGGAAATACCAAAAAGATTATTCTCTTTCAGTGCTCTGCCCTGTAAATACTTGAGTTATGCCTGTAATTGCCCTAAAATACATTGCCTGCTGTGCTTGCTTAAGTCCAAGAGCAGTTTGGAAGGTAAGACTGAAAGCTTTAATAGCCTTGATTACTGGCTGTTACTTGGTTATGAAGTGACTGGGATAAGAAGCAAGAGTTGATATTTGTGTCTCATTTACCAAAGAAATGCTTCTGGAACTCTTTCATGAGATGATGATGTAATTCATTATGATTCAGATACACACACACACACACACACACACACACACACACACGTTTAGGGTATTAAGTTTCTTTTTAATAAAATGCACAGAATTTCTTGCTTTTAAGTAGACCTTTCTAATAATCTGAGTGTACGATAAATGTCTATACATTTCATGCCTTGGAGGTTTCCTGGCCGTTTCCCTAGACTCTTGCCCTTGGGGTGGATTATATTTAGAATCTGAAAATAGCAACACTAGTGCGAGACTGCTGCTGTGTGTTTCTGCAAAAGTGCATTATGGGCTCTTCCCTAAGGCTCTGCGCCACCTCTGAAACGGACTGGGAAAAGGGCAGACTTGCGTTCTGTTTGCGTGGAACAATAGTGACATCCAGTGACGATACAATTGATGTGAAAAGCCCAAAAGAGTAACATCACATCATTGTGTGGTGAATGAACAAATAGGATGGCAAGAGAAATGTGGTTAAGATGTGTGTCTTCACTAATAGCCGCTAACATCAGGGACAGATGGTATGTGTATTAGAGACAACATTCACGCAGCATTTCCTAGCAGAAAGCAGCGTGCAGGCTCGTGTTTCATGTCCAGCCTCACTTCTGAGAAATACCGGCGGGGCACTTGGGCCCTTGTCACCCTCTGCGTTTATCTCTCCCTACCCTCTCTTCAGGTTTGCCTCCCTGAGATAGTGTCAGGGCCCTTGAACTCTCAGCACTCTCTTAGTTTATCTCTCAGTACTCTCGAAGGTTATCTGTAAAATGGAGATGATGTGTCATTTCACTGTTTTACCAAATTCCTCAGGCTCAGTGTTAATTGATCTGGAGCTATCTTTTCTCTCAGTGTAAGATGCATCATTAGAAACACCATCAAAGATACAGAAAGCCCAAACAGCTTGGAACTTTATTGGGATTACGTTAGAATTTATTGTAAGCTATCTACTCTCCAGAGAAAGATGCACTCTTTAGTGCTCTGTTCATCTTAACCAAAAAGCACTGAGAAAGCCATATGCCAGTCTGTGTATTTCTTCAAACCATGTGGGTGCTTACTATATGGCCATGTTTTGGAAGAATAATTTTCTGATGCTACAATACAAAGTCTTGTCTGTTATATTTGCTTGACTTTAGCAAAAAAATTCACTCAAATACTACCCCCTAATAAACATAGAGTGTATTGAATACCTAATACAAGCAGGCACAATGATAGGCTCTGCTTATATTGTATTTAATATTTACATTATCTACATAAAGCAGGTTTTGCCTACACATCAGACATGAGGAAAACTAAGCCAGGGTGGGGGATTCAATAATTGGCCAAAGCTCATAAAACTGCTAAGTGGAAATTGCAGCATTTGAGCAGAGACTTCCTGACACCACTGTGCCCTTTGTGCAAATGAAATGCAGAGTCCTGAGCCACATGGGTAGCATTTCAAGGACCCATAAAGTTCATGTAGTTGGACTTCCCTATTGGTAAGAGCCTGTGCTAATTAATTTTAGGTGTCACCTTGATTAGGTTATGAGATCTCCAGGCAGCTTGTTGAATATTACTGCTCAGTGTATCTATGAAGGTGTTGTAAGAAGAGATTAGCATTTGAATTAGCAGACTGAGTAAAGCAGACTGCTCTTCCCAATGTGGATGGGCCTCTTCCAATCAGCTGAGGGACTGCATAGAACAAAAAGGCAGAGGAAGGTTGAATTCACTCTCTACCTGACTGTGGAAAGTAGGATATTTATATTCTCCTGCTTTCAGTGCTCCTGGTTCTCAGACCTTTGGACTGGAACCAAAACTATACCACTGACACTCCTGGGACTCCAGCTTGCAGATAGCAGATCATGGAACTTCTCAGTATCTATAATCATGGAAGTCAATACCTATAGTAAATCTATTCTATTCTATTAATTCTATTCTATTATACTCTATTCTATTCTATTCGTTCTGTTTCTTTGGATAACCCTAATACAAAGCCCTACGTCTAGTTACAGATTTTTAAAAACTACTTTAACGTGTGTGACATATTAACTACATGTAAACCCAACTCAATTTCAATCTTCTTTACAGCAATTATTGTAGTTTTATCTTCTTTACTATAAGGTTGAGTACAGTTTTGGATACATGTCAGATCCTCCCTGTATGTTGTTTTAAAAGAAAAGAAAAACCCAAATTGAACTACCTTCAGTTTTTATTTCTCTTTTTTTTTTCAAATGCTTTAAAAAGACTAGTGGAATTAATGTTTTCTTATAAAACAAAGTCCTGTGGTAACTTCTACTTGGATTCTATAGAATTTGGGGTTCTGTGGAAGGCAGGGACCAAAGTTTTTAGATCTTTGATCATCCACAATACCTAATACAATGATTTAGACATAATGAATACCCAAATAGGAGTTGAATCTGAAAATATTGGGTTTTCTTCTGTATACTTTAGCCAGTAGGAAAGTACTTTTATTTCCTAGAGGCAGAAATGAGTGTTTATAGAGCATCTCCAGTTCCCATTTTCTCAGACCAATGAGCCTTATGCTCTGAAAAATCAACCAATCCCTGTCTGCTCAGGAAGAAAAATTCAAGCAGGAGAACACCTACTCATGTCTAAATGATGGATTTTGAAGGATTCAAAGTACCGAGTGGGAAAAGAAGGATCTTTGATTGGATCTGACACAGAATTGAAATGTGCTTATGAACACATAGTTTCAACATAATACAAATGACTGGATGAATTAGAATCAATCTTTTTCTCTCTTAGTGGTCTTTTGAGGGGCAAAACACAAGAGATTCAATTTGCAGCAAGAAAATATTTCTGCTAATTTACATGCACTATAAAGGCAGGGGCCATTGCTGTCTTTTGCGCAACTGAGTCTATAGATCTTAGTACCAAGACTGGCATGTAGTGCTTAATAAAATTCTTATAGTAGTAAATAAGTAAATTAACAAATGAGTGGAGTAAATATTGAGTAGAGACTTTAACTTGGAAAATCTGGAAGGGTCTATGGAGTCCAGAAAAAGAAACATCTGGCTAACTGTTCCTGAACATTTTAGTGCTATACTTCCAATACAGTAGACAACAGCCATACATGGCTATTTAAATTTAATTAATTAAAAAGCATTAGAAATTCAGTTTTTCAGTCTCACTAGCCAAATTTCAAATATATAATAGCATGTGTATCTAGGTGCTACCAAATAGAGAACATTTCCATTAATAGTGAAAGTTCTATTGGACAGTCTTCCTCTGGGCTACAAAGTTTAAGGAAGGGAAGCAAAGGATAGCCTTAGGAATTGTCTTTCTTTCATTACGGTATTCATCTCAGATCACAAGTAGGAAAGCATTCAGGGCCCTAGGGCTTTCAGGAAATTCTGAAATGAATAATATATATTTGGTTGGGAGCTTCATATGTTGTATTCCATGACAGCAAAACCAAAACAGAAGTTGCATGTAAGAAAAAGCTGTAGGGTAGGAAAGGATCCTCAGAAATGCCTTGTTCCATCTCTGGTTATCTGCCTTAGGTTCTGGGAATTCTGAGCTTGCCTTGTTGGTACCCCTGGAGCTGGGAACAAACTTTTACATATATTTTTTTAATTGCAAAAGTTCATTGGAATATAGAAAATGAAAATAAATACAAGTATAAAATTAAAATAAATTATTTCACTTCTAAAATAACCATGTTTTAGAATATATTCTTTGTCTTTTCTTTATGCACTTTTAGTTGATAGATGTAAACCTCAAGAGTATAAAAAAGTTTCTCAAAAAATTAAAAATAGAATTACCATATGACTCACCAATCCCTATTTGAGTATCTACTCAAAAAGTATAAAAACGTTTATCCATAAAGATATATGTACCCCTATGTTCATTGCAGCATTATTCATAGTTGCCAACACATAGAAAAAAAATAAATGTTCTTCAATAGATGATTGGATAAAGAAGATGTGGTACATATATACAAAAGAAAATTACTCAGTTATAAGAAAAGATGAAATATTGCCATTTGCAACAGCATAGATGGATCTTGAGATTATCATGCTAAGCAAAATAGGCAAAAAAATTTGAGAACCATATGACATCACTCATATGTGGGATATATGAGGGATATCAAGAAGAAATCCAGCCATAATTGTCTCTATATTTTTCATATTACATGGCTGATATTTTCTGGACAGTTCTCATAAAATGGAGAGCAACAAATAAACAAGACAGAAAAACAAAAACTCATAGACACAGACAACAGTGTAATGGTTACTAGAGGATAAGTGGAGAGGTGGGGTGATAGACGAGGGCAAAGGGGGTCAAATATATGGTGATGGAAAGAGAACTGACTCTGGGTGGTCAACACACAATGCAATGTATAGATGATGGATTATAGAATTGAACACTTGAAATCTATATAATTTTACTAACCAATGTCACCCCAATAAATTTAATTTAAAAAAAATCTCTTCTCTATCATCCCCTCAGAACAGAAGCGGGTTATGCTTCTTCTCCAGAATAACGTGTTTGGTCAACTTCTTTGAGTGTGTGCCAAGTTTACTACTCTTGAATTCGGGGGACAAAATGGCATACACAGAGAAAACACAGTGTTGCTGTGTTTGCTTAAAGCCCCTATCAGATCCTTTACATCTCCAATTAATTTCCTAGATTTACTTCGTGTTTTACAAGTAGGATAAAATATTTTTATTATCTTTATAGTTGAATTATTCAAACCTTTTTTACTGGGTCCTTGGCATACCTTTAACTCCAGTTTACTCTCATGTGACTTCCTCAAAGACATAATTGATATGAGGATTCAATGTTCCCTTTTTCTGAAGTTTCCTTCTAGCAATACTTTTGCTACAGTCTTTTATCTACCACACATATGAAGCATGCATTGAAGAGAAACTTTATTGAATAATAAAATGAGTAAATGCACAGACTGGAGCATTTATCTGGTTTTAAATCTTAGCTCTGCTACTGACTAGTTTTGTAAGTGGGTATATTACTTCACTTCTTTGGTCTCTCCTTCCTTATCTGTAAAATTGGGGCCAAAATTGTATTTGCCTTGCAGCATTATTAAGATTATATAAATAAATATTTGTGAAGTACTTACAACAGTGCCCAGTCCTTAGTGAGTATTACAAAGTGTTTCTTAAGTAAGTAAAACAAGGAAATCTCTTCTTAAGCCTTTCCTCTAACCTCTCAATGTTTTTAGAGAGTATTTGTGTCTTTTTCTACACACCCACTCAGATTTTATTGCTTTTGTTTATTTGTAATATATTCCAAATGACATTTCTAAGTCTGTAATTTCCCCCTCTTATCTTGGATCAGACATTTAAGACTTCTGCCAGAACTGTCTTTCACTGAGACCAAATAATAAAATAAGTCATAATGTTAATTATTGCTAATCCTATTTAAACACTTCATTAGCAGCCAGAAATGATACTAAGAACTTACCTAAAATCGACTTTAATCCTCACAAAAATCCTGTACAGCTGATATCCTCACATTAAATAAGAGACTTGAGAGCTGAAGTCATTTTCCCAAGGTCACACAAGCAATGGTAGAGCCAAGGAAGGAACGGGAATTGTCTCAAGGTTTTTATCACCACCCTCCCGCTTTTCACCCTGTTTAGTGCACAGGCAGATCAAACCCTTAGCTTGCCTTTTGATTAGTCATCTTCCAAGGAGATGCTACTGCTGTTGATGATGACAATAATATTAATAAAGCAACAATAGAAATAGTTGCTCTTTCCTGAGAGCCTACTCTCTTCAGGTACTTGTTTTCAACTACGTCTATTAAATTAAACAAGGAGAACGTTAGATTGAGGTAGTTTTTAAACCAAGGAGACTTACTTGTGCAAACTAAAATCTAAGCCTGTAAATGCCTCAAAGCTATGGAATAGAAACAGAAGGACACCCAGTTACAGGCAATTAAGCTTTAAGTTCTGGCCAATCATATAAATTCCTTCCTGTACCACCATGCTTTCTCCGTATATATGAAGTTCCTTGCTCCTGGCTTCTGATTTGGCATTGTTCAATTTTCAGTATGCCTCAGTTTGTCTTTTAACAGGTATTGAAATACCTTTTGAGCCCCAAAATGGAGCTGTTCAGGGTGTCACTTCAGCAGACGGAACTTAAGATAACTTTTTGGTCAAGGTAAATGCTCCACTTGACCAGGTCAGCAGTGCAGCGCATACTCAAATAACCTCCCTTCCTTCAGTGATTTCGTTACAACGCTGGTGAGGGAAAACTCATTTCCAGCAAGAGTCCCTGTCTGCGGCCTTTGCGCGTCCTCCCCCTGCCCGCATCGGTCTTCTCTGGGCACTCAGTTTCCTCCTGCAGCCCAAAGCTGCTCCTGAGCTAGATCAGCGTGTCCGCATTGCCCATCAGAGTGAGTGTGGGTGTGAGTGCACCCTGCTGTCCAGCCTGGGCTCCTGCCTTGTGCCCTGAGCTGCTTTTTAATGCTCCAGCCCCGTGGGACCCTGACCTAGAATAAGTGAGTTGGCAAATCATGTTATGACTTGTTTTCTGTTCGTCTTTCTTAAATGTCTGTATACTCTGCCCTTACTTCAGTATTTAATATTAGGGGTGTGTTGGGTATTTAGTTAGAAGCTTGGTGGTGTTTTTGTAACCAGAAATAAGCTGCAGGAATTTAACTCTAGTTTATATCAATGAGCCCGTGGTAAATTGGTTTTGTTATACATACCTCATTTCACTTAAAGTCAGAGTTTCCAAGAAACTGTCAAGACATTAAGCGCGGACTGATTATATTCAGTCAGCCAATCCCCAAGTCACCTCGGGGCCTTCTCACTCCCAGCAAGGTCTCAGCCAATCAGACACTTTCTATTTGTCTCTTCCTTGTTCTTTTTTCTTCATCTTATAAAAGCTCTTACCTGCCACCTCATTTTCCAGTTTTCTGGGCTCCTGGGAACGGAGACTGCCTGCTTCATTATGTGTTAAGTAATGTTTACGTCATCTAAATTATCTTTTTAAATCATGTTTTAACAGTTTTTGGTGACAAAGAATGCGATCCAAAGCTGACTGCTAACAGCCTGTGGCACAAGGAGACAGACAGGGAGGCCCCGGCTGGTCCTTCTGAATTCCCTCTTCCTCTCATCACCACCAAGGCCATGGGTGAGTCGCTCTCGGATTCGAGCTCCATGTGCCTGTGTGTAGCTCTCTTATTCAAACAAACTTTAGAATATGTATTTGTTATTATATATATTATATACAATAATATAATATAATATATATTATACATTATAATTTAATATATTATATAGAACATATATATTTTATTATTATATATAATATGTAACATATAATATGTGTGTGTGTATGAAAAATTGAGGCATTTATGGCTGGATTTTTTTTCTGGACAGCACTCATAGTTTGTTTGCTTGTTTATTGTTTTTGTTTGTTAAAGTTCCCAGAAAGGGTCTGGGATCCCAGAAAGGCTCCAGGATAGTTATATTAGAAGTCCCCAGTGGGTGGCAGTAGTCTGGGACTTACACAGCTTCAGCTTAGTGAACTGGGGGAATAAACCAAGAAACCTGAACTGTTTGCACCATCAAAATCGAAATCTAAGAAGGCATAAGTCAGACTGTTAAAAGCCATTTGGGGAGTTCACTGCTATAAAGAACTCTTCTCCTGAAAGAAATAATAAATCTATTGCTAATGGGAATCTCAGAACTAATTTTCTTGAAGTTGGTGGATAGTAGTGAGTAGTGTCAATCTAACCTATTCCATAACCAGCATATCCTAAAACATAAGACTATAATAAGATTGACATGACTCTTGTTCCTCTTCTTTATCCTCCTTTACCTGAGTACTCAGAATCTACCAATCCTCTTTCTGAATGTCTTTCTGAACATCCTTTCCACCCTGAAACCACTACAAGACCATAAGCAAAAGTCCACCAAGTGAGTGCCTTACAACTGTGGTAACTCCGAAGCCAGAAATCTAAAACACCAGGGCTTCCTTCTTTGCACCCTCCTAGGGCTCCATCAACGAAATGCTGACCTAGAAATCAGTGTCCCATTAACAATCAACTGGAACCCCAGAACAAAGATTGTTGTCAAAAGTTTTTTCAAATCGTTCCACACCAATTTGAACACCCCATATCTACTCTGGAAGGAGGGCCTCCATATGGGCCCCTCTAGGGTTGACAAAGCTCCAAGGAATTCCCCAGTAAACTGATACCAGTTACTGCCTTCAAGCAGCCAAAGGGAAAATAAAATTAAAATTAATGGAAAACCTTGCTAAATTCTGATAGATATTGGGGCTACAATTACTACGCAATTTGTTTGGGAGCCTGCAGAGTAGATCCTGGGACAACTGTCAGAAGCCAGCAAAGGTTGTTAGAATTCGTGTGAGAGTTAGCTCTCTTGGAACTCTGTAGTGCCTGGTCAAGAGAGGAAGGCAGCTTTTCCCTTTGTTGCTTCCTTCCCAAATCCAGATTCTTGTGAATTTGGTTTTCAGATACCTGTTTGTTGTCAAACCTTTCTCTCCTAGGGACGGCCATTTTCTTTTTGTTCGTTTTGTTTTGTGTCTTGAGACCTTGGTTTAGCTTTTTGTCTGCCTGGGGCATACAGGTTGTCCATGCTTGTGTATGCAGGCAGCTCAACTGTCAGGTTGGGAGCCCCAAAATATGGTCAGACAGAAATGTGGGTTGCATTCCATGTGCAGCTAAGGTTCTTTCACAGGAGTTGTTTAAGTCTTTCTTTCTTTTGGCTATCTTTGGAAGTGACTGAATCTTGGGAGGATAGTATGTTTTGTACTCTTTTGGAAAATGCCTCTTTTTTCCATGGGTTCATTTAATACTGTTAGGAATGTTTACTATTTGTCCTGGCTGAAACCGGACAAGATATTTGAAATTTTTTTAAGTAATTCTATGGTCAGAAGTTGGCAAAATTGGAAGCTGATATTCAGAGCCTTATAGAAACTTTTTAAATGTCTTCTCCCCAAAATTAAAATGAAATTATGTACTCAGAGGGAAAGAACAAACACTCCACAGACAAATAGCTCTAAATCTAGAACATAGGAATCTCTTGGTTTCTATTTAAATTGAAGATCTTCCTAATATCAAGAAACAAATAGAAGATAATGTAGTTGGATGGGTGCCTTGAGATCATTCAGGTTGCAATCTAATTCTTTGAGGAATGAGAAACAATTATCCTACAAACTGACCCAAAACCTGTTACATACATCTGTCTGTCTTCAAGCCATACCATGTTATATTTCCTGGGCTTCCTCAATTCCATACCATTTTGAAAAAAAATATACAGAAGGTGCCAAAAAAACATACACACATTTTAAGAAAGGAAAAACCTGTATTAAAATTGTAATATTCAATATAAACTGATAACAATACAAGTCACTTTTGACTTCTGCAATTACAGGAAGTGCTCAAAGTGGTTACCATCAGCCTCTAGACATTTCTGATTACAGTGAACTACTGCCTGAGCAACATTGACCAGAGTGTCCACTTGTATTGCTGCGCATCATGTTTTAATTTCTTCCCAAAGTACTACCAGTGTAGCCAATTTTTTATGGCACACCACATCCTTCAAGGTTTCCCATAGTTAGAAGTCAAGGGGTGTTAAGTCAGGAGAACATGAGGGAAACTCAAACAATATTCTCAAATTTCAAATACCACTTCAAAATGGTCTTGCACTCCTGGAATGACAACTGTGCTTCCACTATTTTCTTTGACTGTCCTGCCTGTCACATGGTGATGCTAGCTAGCGTTTATTTGCTTAATCCCATCTTTTGAGTGATTGTTATACTACACATTGCTACTGTAATTCAACTTTGAAAAGTAAAACAGATAACATCACTTAAAATCTGTATACATGTTTTTGGCACCCTGTATGTTTCTATTGAACACATGTTTAATATACAAAGGTTTATATATGTGGATTTGGAGGAATCTAGAGGATAAGTCTCAGAGGAAATGGTATACTAATAGAATGACAAGGCTTGCTAACAAGAGTTACATATTGTGCTTTTTCTACTTTTGAGTATAAAACTCCAGACAAAAAGTCCAACTGCAGGAGGTCTATCTTTGCTCTTACAGTATGGGGAATGGGGGAGGTGAAAGACTATAGATCTAGTTTATTGTTTTCTTGAAGCATTACTATTCATCCTTTACTGCCAGGAATGCTTGTGAAGCTCTGTCACTCTAATTTAAAAACGCTTTTGAGGAGGGCTCCACACTGTCTGCTCTGAAATGAGACCTTGCTATTCTTATTTGTAAACTGTCAGCATGAGGCAGGAACTAGCCATCAGTAAGATTTGCTTTTACAAAAATATAAAGTGATTGAAAATCCCAAACATCTATAAGTCTAACTTCTTTTATTTCTTAACATTCTCTTTCTTGTGCCTTTTGAAAACAGCATAGCATCCACTGGGGGTTTTCATGCATTTTTTTTTTAATTCTCAGATGATTTATTCAAATGCTGCATTTGCAGAATCAGTTCATCAGTATAGATTATAAGAGAATCAAGTAGCATTGCAAAAAGTTTTTCTTCCCCCACTCTCAATAGTTTTATGATATTCAAACTAAGAGGCTTCTGAATTTTTTCCCCATTTCAAGAGATCCAGAAGATCAAATCAATGTTATTAAACAAGAATTTTAAAAAAATATTTGTCCTACTAATTATTCGGTATCTCCATTTCATGTGTGGTCTCCTCAGTATTTACAAATGCAGGATAACTTTCCCAGTCATTTATGCTACAGTCTCTCCAAAGTGCTTATTTGGAGACACTGTGCCCACGGAATGGGAAGGAAACACTGAGCAACAAGTTTTAAACATTAAAATAAATAAATAAAATAATAAATAAAAACTGAGCAGCTCAATCTTGGTAATTAGAGGACACCATTGGCTTATCTTGACTCACTTCAAATGTCTCTTAGGCCGGATGTGTGTTTGTGGGAACCATACATTTTGGGAAGTGGAACTTTTGAATTGGCTCTGTGATTTGCTCACACCCATCCTGTATCAGACAGTCTTCTACAAAGTTTATTCAATTGAAAGGTGTCTCATGTACAGAGAGGGAAAAAACTGGGGAGCATGGAAAGATACACCTGTACTATTCTTTCCACATTGGAATAACATATCAAGAGCTCCCTGACAAATGTCCAACATTTAATGCAATTCTAGTCTGCCATGAGAATCTCTGTTTTCTAAAATAAACAATGCACAATTACCTGTTGTTTATGAAACCTGTTAAGTTTTGGCCAGTGAAGAAGTGGTAGGAGACTAAAATTAGTCATGAGATAAATTTAATGGCATATTTGAGTGCAGAAGGTCAGACAATTGTACCAGGACCTCCCTGAATAGAATGAGAGTTGGGTATTGATTAAGCAGTACAAACAAAGGTGGTCTGAGGCAAACAAATGTGGTCTGAGTTCAGGGGGATAGCAGGGGGAGGTTTTTCTTGGTTGTCTTTAAGTCTCTTACATCTTGCTCCCCTGGTCTGCTGCAATCATGAGGTCCCACCTGCACCCTTCTATCATGCGAGGGCCCTGTCGCTCATCATACACCTGTGGTCTTGGACAATGGGGGATGCAAAGGGAGATTGGCAGTAAAGCAAAACAAGCAAAATAATTGGCTTTTCTCTCTATTTTTTTTCCTTTCTTTTCTTATGGCCTAACAAAACATTTACTTTTTTCTATCATCCTCCATCACCTTTTCTGTCACAACATTGTGTATTCTTCTTGCAGATCAATTGTCACATTGGTCTAAAATTGCTGGTTTCCCTGGGGTAAGGTCTTAGAGAACACGGATTCTACCTTGTCTTTAATTCAATATTTAGTGTTTTCTTGTTCCTAAATTTTCTCATCTGTAAAATGGGGAGTTGGTAGTAATAGCACCTACCTCCGAGGAATGTAGTGAGAATTAGGCAAATTGGTGCACCTAAAGTGGTTAAAATGATATCTGGAGTATAGTAAGTAAGATTGGTGTTACTTTCTGAGCAGAGTAAACAAACATTTGCTTGGAGCAGTGGACAGAAGGGCAGACCAAGAAGCATAGCATTTGCAAGGTTCAGAAATTTGAAGTATGGGAAGTTTGAACAGTTGTAGAGTTCAAGGGTATTAGAGCACGGGTTGGGTTCCCATCTCTAGCCTGAGGGTGTGGCTATAATGGAAAGGCAAATGGCTCATTGATGAGCCTTAGCCTACAAGTCCACTACCATGAAGTCTTTTCCCATGAAGCAACCACACAGAAAGCATTTGCTGACTTTTATTATAATCAGCGCTCTTACTTGACTTAGTAATCTTTTTTTAAAAACCACAACAGTTTAAAAAATATATTTGACCTAGCTTTAGTGCACTTATTCAATTGCATTTTATTTTATTGTTTTGTATCTTTTAAAATTGCATTTATAAAGAATGTACAAAAGGTAAAAAAAAAAAAAGGCGTTGAGGCCAGTTCCCACACATAGAGGCTTTATCTCCCGGTTACTCCAGAAGGAGGCCTTGAACCCTTGCAGACTCTTGTGGTTCCTTTGACTAAAAACAATGTCTCTGAAAAAGACCAACAGTACCTGTGTGGAAATAGGTGAACCAAGATTTTTCCTAAAAAGAGCAACTAGTCCATTTCTTAATGGAACCTCAGGAACCTCTTTGGAACAAATGTAATTTCATGTTTCTCAGCCCTGCTGATAAGGAAACCTCTCAAATCAAACCTATGATTGTCAGCACCATGAGCCTCAGATGTAGGTTGGTGACAGAAACTGACCACACTGACTGGAAGCCCCTTCAGGTGTTTAATTTTAAGCAGTGTTGCCCTACCTGCAAGTAGCAGATTGTTTTCTCTGGTTTGGGGAAATGAGAAAGAATAAGAATGTGAAAAATTTTTCATGAAGTTTTTTTTTTTTAATTTAAGGAATAATAATTTACTCTAAAATTATGATGTTTCCTTCTTTGTTATTGAAATTTTATTCCTTTAATGAATTTATGATGATAAAATATGATAGTAATTTAAAATGTTACATCACAAAACAAGATATTAATATGTTTATGATTGCCCCTTGTCCTTTAAATTTTTTACTATTTGGTAAATCACAAAAGTCTGGGAACTCCTCTTCCAGAGAATTACCAAATAATCCTAAACCAATTATAAGTTATTCGAGGAAGGCTTAATAAAAGATGCTAAAGCAACTAATTTTTTCTAGATGCTTGCTTCTATAAGAACTCTAATTAAACTGAGCCAGTGACAATAATATTCTTAGAATTTACTGTACATACCCAATACATAAAGAAAAGACACACCTCTTTTTCTTTTAAAAATGATCTACATGTCTCTGGTTTTATGCTTTTGCTTCAAGTATTCACTAAGTTAAAAAAGCCATCTTTGTCTGCTGAAATCTGTGTGTTCTATAAAGCCTAGCTCAAATGCATCTCTTTCATGAAAAATTCCCTTATTGCTTCCACATCCTTTTTCCAAAATCTTGGAATGTTTGACATAAGCTTTTGTTGTATTGTATTTACTTCTTTCTTTTGAGGACACAGCTACTCTTCTTGGGAAGTGGTGGGTAGTTCTATCGGTTTTCTATAGCTGCCGTACAAAGTACCAAAACCTAGATGGATTAAGACAACAGTAATTCGTTGTGTCGCAAATCTTGAGGCTAAATCTGAACTTAAGTTCTCGGCAGGGCCATTCTCTCTGAAGGCACTAAGGCAGGAACTGTTTCATGACTCTCTGCTAGCTTCTGATAACCTCAGCAGAATCTTCCCAATACTCCATCTTCACCTGACATTCTCTTGTGTATCTTTACATAATCTTTGCTCTGCGTATTTCCCTGTGTGTAAAGTTCCTATTTTTATGAAGACATCAGTCATATCGAATCAGGGTCTACCCTAATAATCTCATTTTAACTTAATAGTCTGGGGTGCTAAAGGTTAGAACTTAAATGTATCTTTTGGGGGGGGACAAAATTCAACCCATAACAGTAGTCCGGAATGATTAGTCTTGAGGATTCTGGGGAACACTCAGAGATGAGGTTGGAGAGATAAACTAGAAACAAACCATAAGCCACTTTCTACCAAGCTAAGAATTTAGACTTGATCTAATTTAAAAGGACTGGGAGATATTAGAAGAAGCATGATATGACCATATTTAGGTTTTAGGGAATGTATTCTGTCTTATATCCTTGTGTTACTAGCCCAAGATTCAAAGTCCCCCTGGCTACTTAGGGCAAGTAACAGAAGGAAAGAGTTCTTTTGCAGCTGGAGGCAACTATCTTTCAATCAAGACTGCTCTTAGTGGTGAATTTCCCCCAAAAAACCACTGAGCTACATTTAGAAAGAGAGGCTGGATGCTAAACAAAAACAAAAACAATGACATTTCTTAACACAACATGATTAAAATACAGTTTCATACGAATTCCAATAAAATGCAAACAACTTTACAAGACTTTATTGGTGACAATACAATAAGATATGTGTTCTCCACATATATAAAGTATCTGCAAACCTTAGCAGCTATGGCATAATAAGAAATAGCTATTTGGTCTCAACCCCCCACCCCTCACCCCTTTCCTGATACAGATCTCCTGAAACCCTTGTAATTTTCTGAGTAATGGAAGTAACCGAAACATCTTACACAAAACTCCCTGATCCCTTGGAATATCCTGGGTGATACAAGCATTTTTGTTCTAATGAGGACAGTTTTGGTGGGCTCCTGGATGGAGGTTGGTCACCTCTGAGGAGGGGAGAGGAGCTAAAGATTGAGTTAATAATGGATTATACTTACACGATAAAATCTTCAATAAAATCCCTGAGATATGGGGTGCAGAGTACTTCTGGGTTGGTGAATGCACCACATGCTGGGAGTATGGCACACCCCAAAACAAGGGGGAGAAAAACTGTTCTTAAGACCTTTCCAGACCTCACCCTATACCTCTGTATTCATTTGTATCCTTTTTAGTTCCCTTTGTAATAAATTGGTAAACATAAGTAAAGGGTTTCCCTGAGTTCTGTGAGTTATGAAAACAAATTATTGAACCTGAGGAGGGAGTTGTGTGAACCTCAATATGTAGCTGGTCATTTAGAAGTATGAAAGTTCCAGGAATTGTGATTGGCATCTAAAGTGGAGTGGGAAGAAGTCTTGTGTCCTTAACCTGTGGAATCCATGTTAACTCTAAATAACTAGTGTCAACATTGAATAGAACTTTAGGGTACCCAGTTGATATCTGGAAAGATGGAAAATTGGTTGGTGGGGAAAAAGAAAAGAAATTTGGTGTCAGAGGTGTTATGAATAGAGAAACACTTTTCCTTTTCTTTAGCAATTTAAGACAATCACCATTTTGATATATATCATAATTTGGGGTCAGGGATTAGGACAGGGCTGAGCAGGGTGATTCTTTTGTCTCAGATGGTATCAACTAAGTGGTATTCAACCAGTACTTAGACTGGCCTTGAGTATCCAAGATGGCTTTCCACATTCTGGTAATTTGAAGGAAATAACTAAAAGGTTGGAATCAGTTAGGATTATCAACTGGATCATATACAGTGGTCTCTCCACTATGGTGATGTCTCCACTGTGGTGGTCTCAGAGTAATCAGATTCCTTACCTGGCAGCTCAAGGGTCCCAGAGAAAGAGTTTCAAGAAGCCTGAGGAAGTCATAAAGGTTCTTATTAATCTTGCCTCAGATGCCCAGGTTGTAACATGCTGTTAGTCAAACAAGTTACTAAGGCCATCCTGGATAGAATGGGAAGAGAATTTGATTCCTCTCAATTGGACAAGGAGTAAAGAATGTGTAGCCATCTTTAATTTATGGCAGTAGAAGTTAATGTTAGTGTAACTGTTAATACAAGTCCTCCAGATATTTTTGGAGATCCTGATAAGGTTTCTAATATAAAGTAAACATTTAGGGGCTAATCAGGTGCTTAGTTACATTAGTATAGTGTTGAACACTGATGATAAGTATATAAAGCTAGACCTTTTTACTGGAAAATGTTACTCATAGCTCAAGATTTTGGAAGTTTTGAATTGAGAGTGCTTGATTAGTTAAGCCATCTGTTTAATGTTTCTAAAATATATATCACAATACAATATAAACTACTCTACTTGTACAATGTTGAGATTTATCAAAGAATGTTCATTTGACAAGTGATTAAAATGTTAAATGTGAATTGACTGATTTCAATCACTATTTCAATATATTTTTCTTTGAAAATACACCATAGTTAAAAAATAAGCTTTGGAGGTGTTGCCATAATGAGTTGGGAACAAAGATTGAGACCATTGGAATATTTAAAAACCCAACCCCTGGATAGTCTGCTATTTTCTCACTTTTACACAGTTCTATAAAACACAAATAGCAGTTTTATTGTTGCTCTTCTGTTGTTTTACAAGCTTAATGCTGCCAGAAGTCAGGGTTATGATACAGTCAGCATTTTCAGGCTGGTATGTATGAAAACGTTGGATCTGAGATGAGAGACTTAGCTTCACTGATATCCTGTAGTGTTTCGTTTCGGGAAATGCCATGCTGGTGATTATAAAGGATGAAGTCATATATTTCTACCAACCGCATCCTACCATTATGGTAATTGTAGTGAGCTGTGGAATCAATGGAAGAGAAAAAAATAACTTCCTTCCAATAAAACAAGAAACAAACAAAATAAAACTTTAAATGTTTGCCAACCTTTGTTTAGCCACAGAACATTACAAAAAAGGTACATTATGATCCTTGAAGAACAAAGGAATAGTAGAAATATTATATTAGTTTTTAATTGAGGATCTCTCTGAATACATACAAAGCTATTATTTGTGTCAGTATAACATCATTGTGTTGTATGAAGTCAGTGTCTCAAGACTCACTGGTTGAGGTTAAGCAATCTCAACAATTAGTTAAGACACCAATTAGCCTGTGGCAAATCATGGTGCCTTTCACTAATTAGAGTACCATTAACTACTTCTCTACCAACATATACTCTTCTGCTATTGACAGCCTATTATTTTCTGCATTTTTCTTACCACTGATACCACAAAATTAGAATTGAATAGTAAAGTTGGGACCTCTCTGAGAATCATTTCCACCAGTGGAGTCAATATTTACACAATGCTGGGTTCAGAAAGAGGATAGAGACTTGCCTTACCATGGTTTGATTTTGCATGTTGGTCTATTTCACAATATTAAGTTAATAATCAAAGAGAAGGAATCTCCCTTTCTTCTCAGGCCCATGATAAAAAAAAGTATCAGTTTCACTCATTCTGTACTTTCTTTCCAGTTACTAACATATGCAAGGCATTATGCTGGTAGAGGGGTTCGAAAGATGAGTTTTAGAAGAGGTTTAAAGTAAAAAAGGAATATATGTGCATATAAATATAGTAAGTGGCAATTTTATTCTTTGAATTTGCTTGAGTGAGACTTTTAAAGTATTTTTCTTCTTAAGTTTTAAGAATAATCATTTGAGCTATTTATTCTTTCAATGGTTTACTGTCTTATAAAATAAATAAAACGTTGTTTCATCATGTTGGGATTAGCATAAATTCTCAATTTCAATTCATCGAATTTAGCCATAGACTCTATATAATAGTATTGTTTTTACTTTAACGTTACATTTAATCTCCATAAAGGGTCAAACCAGTTGCAATGCAAATTGTAGTAGACCCCTAGTAAGAAGGACTGTTTTATCCGTAGTGAATTTTAAACTTTGTATTTGTTCTGGGATTAAACACATAAACCATTACAAATGAGAACCTATGTGACTAGGAGCTTGAAGTGGTTAGATATTAATATACCTAAAAACCTGCTGTGCAGAGGTGCTGAGTGGTGTTGTGAGGAAACTTCTTAGTGCCACAGTGGGAGGAATCTATTTTCAACTCTGACTCCTATCCACCAAAGAGAGACAATGTGACCCCACCCCTTTGCTACATCCTGACAGCTGCCCCAGATCACGACAGAGACTGCCGTACCATAAAAGAGTTGGGGCTTATACAGAGAGCCATAGGGTAGAACAAGCAGACAGGAACCTGTCCTTTGGTAAGAAGTAAAATAGGCACCAGCATTTTGTTCCACATATTAAAGAGAAACAAAACTTTACAGAATCATTTACTAAAATGAAACATAAAGTGAATTTTGAAAATTTCTATTCCCTTAGACTAGAACAGCATGAGTCATAGAAAATTAGAAACTAAATGCAGAGAAATGTAGATATTACTATAATTAGAAAGTACTTTCTTAGTCATAATTTGTATGGTTTCTTTAGTATAGAGAAAACAAAAGTTGTCTTCAAACCCTAGGATAAATAACACACAAACATATTCACACACACATACACACACACACACACACACACACGCATCAGCATTTTATTTTAATAGAATTCAGAGGATAATGTACTGCAATTCCCAGGGGACTTACCTTTGGTCCCAGGGTCATATTTTGGCAAGGCAGAGGAATATCACAATGGAGTCACAGGATGGTGGAGATACTCTGATTTATGTGATGTCATCCTGTTAAGAGAACCAATAGAATATTCACTGGAGTGAATTTACAAGACTCTTCCCTCCTATAGATGTATTATTAGTTTTACGTACAACAGATGTACGTGAAAATAAGAACAGTGGAAGTAAGGCAGGAGATGCTGAAGCAGATATGAGAAATTATAATGAAGTAAAATGTAGAAATTGAGAGAAAATATGAAGAAGGTTTTGAATTTATGAGTAAGAGGCCAAGCCAAACAAAGATGCATAAATGTCTCATTCCAGGGTTCTGGTTCCACCATTCCCAGTAAATCCCTAAGTGTCTACAGATTATCTGAATTAAAAGACCTCCATCAAGCTGGTGGATCCAACCATTTGGAATAAAGATTCTAGTGCCCAGACTATGTCAAAGCAGTGAAGTGATAACTTTTCCAGTTTTCTCTTTTAAAAATATCTGCTACATTTTACATTATCATTTTAAACTGCAAGATACCTACATGCTGCTTAGACTGGCAAAAACCTTCATTATGTAGAAAGACTTAGCATTCATTTAAAACCTAGGGGTATTTTATATTGCAGTATTTTGGTTGTATTTCCTTGCATAGATGACCTCTAGTTTTGCAGTCTTTTCTCTTTATTTTTTCACCTTAACCTATCTTATAGGACACTCCTGCCCAGCCCACTGTTGTTTTTCTGTACAGCAAAAATAGCAAGTCAGTATATGGGTAAATTAGAGAATTATTTCAGTAAACATGTGTTCACAGTAATGGCACACACCAAGTGTGTCCAAAAAATCAGGGATATTCTTTAGGGCACCAGGGAGATTAAAGACGCTTCTTCAACTGCTTCTAGATTCCAGGATCTAGCGTTGCCTATTATACAAAGAAGGTACTCAAATATGTGCAGGCACTGATGTGTATGTGGGGTTATAGCAGACACTCCCTATTTATCTATAAATGTGATTCACTAGGGGTTTGAATAACTGTGACTTAACATAAAGATCAGCATGTAAGACTTTCACATCAATTAATCTGCCAACTAAAAGAGTACCAGTTTCTTTCAGGCTGTCAGAGCCCTTCTTCCTTCTCTTAAGGCAAATGAGGGACTTGGCATTGCAAGGGCCTGTCTCTCTGAACATGAGAAACACTCTTGAAAATTGAAAACATGGGAATTTTATTTTCCTATTCACTGACAGTCATGTGGTTTGTAGAAACCGTATGTTATATATAAACATTCCCAGTTGTGTTTTTTTAGAGGAAGTTTTAACTGGGGGCGGGAGGGGATTTCATATGTAAAAACTATTAAACCAGACAGTATAAGGTATTTACCTTAAAGAAACAAAACTCTGGTGCTTTATGAAAATTGCAATAATTTATACAAATTTATCTCAGCCTGAACTAGTAAAATTGCCTGCATGACTGATAAATAGACGAACCAGATGACAAGCACATTGAAGCAGACAACACTGAGCCTCTAATCACGTGGGCCCCACAGCTCTGAGTGCCTGGTTGTGGTATTACATGAATAAGAACATGTGAATTAACTGTGGTTAGTAAGTAATAATAAAATAATTAGGTTCTATCCATTACAGTGGTGGTTTTCAGTGTCAGAGCATCCAACAGGGACAGAAAATTTGAACTCAGTTATGTGAAAGACAAAAGAGAAATTTTAGAAGAATGTAATGGCTTTATGACTTTTACCTACTTCCAGACACACTTCTATATGTCTTGAATTTTGATTCAGAGAAATTGGTGAGGAATTGAGCTTGTGCATAGACTCATACATGGAATTGTGCAGCAGAGGGTGCAAAGCACACAAAATACAAAATATTCTAGAATTCCTAGAATACTACTTGATGCTCCATAACTGAACAATGCAATGACCTTGTCTGGATAATTCATACCAGAAGCCTCGCCACTTGCTAATACAGTGGTGTTAAATACCATAATACCATTTTTTTGTGCTTTCTCTCTGTAGGAGTTGAAGGTATAAAATACGTGATATACCTGTGTTGTACAATACAAAAGTCTCTATCCACATGTGACTGTTGAGCACTTGTAGTGTGCCTAATCCAAATGAAGAGGTATTTTAATTATAAAATACATACCATGTTTTAAAGATTTAGTATGAAACAAGGAATATAAAATATTTCATTAATGATTTTTATTACATGTTGAAATAATAATACTTTGATTATATGGAGTTAAATAAAATATAGTATGAAGATTAGTTTTATCTGTTTCTTTTTCACGTATAGAAAATCTAAAATTGCATGCGTGGCTCAGATATTTTTATTGGGCAAAGATGCTATAGACAGATGCTGTGATAGAGTAATGAGAAGAAAAAAGTAGATGTGAGAATAGCATTAATAATTTAATTTTATATTTTTAAAGGTTAGCTATTTTGAAGGCACTAAAGTATAGTAAATGTGAAAAGCAAACTACAATAGAAAGAATGCCAGAAGAGTCTAAATCCTGCAATATCGATTTATTATATATGGTTAACAAAGTATTGAGCTATTGGGAAAACATTTTTTATTAGATCAGGGAAAACTAAAAATTTTTATTCAGGATAAATTAGAACCAAATTAAATGAAGTAAAAACTATATAATTAGGTATAAAATTAATTGATTTGATGACATCAAGCTTTTCATTTGTTCTCATTTTAGACATTTCAGCCCTTTTAAACATAAATAATGACATATCAATTAATAATTTATATAAATTATGATATACTTTAAATAAGGTCTAAAATGACCCCTATTAAAACTAACTAGTAGGTGTGGTAGAAAAATAATACCCGTCCACCCCCAAAGATTCTGTGAATATTTTACCTTAAGTGGTGAAGAAAATTTTATAGTTGTATTTAATTAAGGATCTTGAGATGATAAGATCATCTTGGATTATTCAGATGAGCCCAATGTGTGCTAATGAGAGAAGGCAGAAGGGTCAAAGTCAGAGAAAGGAGATGTGACCACAGATGAAAATACTTAAACTAAAGTTTTCTCATTACTAGTGTAAATGTTACAGTGTTAATTGGGACCTACATGTAGATTAGATGAGAATATGAAGATCCTTTTCATAATACATTTGTAAAAGATCCTTTCAAATTGATTTTTTTTAATGTGTCCCACATCTATTTGTCTTTCATTTCTAGACATGTTATTACTATTGGTCTAGCTCTAAGTTATCTTCTCATTATTCTGGCAGCACCATGGCCAGAATAAATTGAAAAATGCAAATATGGAATAATATTTATGCACTAAAATATGCTAAAGTATTTTTCATAGTTCAAATTATATAACCTGCATGAAATAAATATAGGGAATTTATTACAATGTGTTACGAGTATATCTTTTAGGACAAGGTTTATTACGCTATTCATTAACTTGATCAATATTTATTTTTTACTATGTGCCAGGCACTATTTAGGTGCCAGAGGTGTTTAGTGGAAACAAAAGACACAGGATGCCTATTCTAATAAAGTTTATATTTTGACAGAGATGGAGTAGATGCTATAGACAATGAAATAAATAAGCAAAAAAAATAATAGTAGTAAGTTCCATGAAAAGAATTAAGTGAGGATGTTCTCATAGTGAATACTGATGGCTACTTCACATTACGTGGTTAGGGGAGACCTCTCTAAAGTGGTGACAAGAAGCTAAGATCTGAGTGACAAGAAAGATCCAGCCCAACAGAGAAGCAAAAAAGCTGGGGTGTTCTGAGTAGGAGGTAGTAAGTATGAAGTTCCTAAAGATCCTATTTGGCATGTTCTAGGAAAAGAAAAGGCTGAACTGACTCAATGATCGAAGGCAAAGAAGAGACAGTTTATAGAGATGAGCTCTGAGAGGAAGGCAGAAGGCGGTTCATGTGGGCTTTATAAGCCTAGGAGAATCAGGATTTTTTTTTTTTTCAGTGAGACAGAAGCCACACAGATTAGGTGAGAGATATGATTGAATATGCATTTCAAAAGATCACACAGGTTGCTGTGGGAAGAATGGATCATTGAGGGTGTTTGCTGAGGCTCTGCTTGGGCACATGTAATAAAAAACCCAATAATAGCTTAAATAAGATTTTTTTTCCTTTTTCTCACATAGCACACCATCCAGAGGTAGGCAGTCTGAATCGTTGTAGCTATCTTTGCAATTCTTTCAGTCTTTTTCTTCATGGTCAGTATTAGCCCCAAATACCAGCCCCTTGTTCAATCTATGCAGTAAGAACAAAGAAAGCCAAGGGACAGAGAGGGTTCCTGCCAGCTGCATTGCACCCTATTTAGACAACTTTTGCAGAAATCTCAGCTAAAAACTTACAACCCATTGGCCAATACTTTGTATGTGACCAACACTGTTTGCAAGGAGGACTGTTTTTGAGTTTTGAGCTAGACACATCACTGCCTTCGTCAAAATTGTGGTTACTCATCTCTCTAAGTTTTTGTTTTCTTGACTGTAAAACAACCACCAGCACAATAATGATAAATAACTACTTCATTATGGTGAGCTTAATGGCTTAAATGAGATGGTGCAATGAGAACACTTAGCAAAATGCATGGAATATAGTAAGTTCAGTAAGTGCTATTTATTAGAGTGTATGCTCCATGAAGGGAGGAATCATGTCTGCTTCATGCAAGGGTTCAATAAATATTTGTTGGATGTTGACTAAATAAATGTGGGAGGTAAGCTCTCATGAAGTTTAGAGGGTAGGACTGTGGTTGCACCACAGTCAGTAGAGTGTATACATTTGTGTTAAAAATAGATACCTGAGGGGGGAAAAAGACACACCAACGGAGTGCTTCACAAACATATAATTAACTGAGCCCAGATTAGTCTCTCATTGCATTCTCTGGATTTTTGGAAGAAAAGTCACTGCTAGTAAGGTTGTTCCTGGAGTATTGCCAAGATTCAAAAATATCAGTTTACTTCAAATGATGTTCTATGAAGACAGGGTGATGCAAAAGAATAAAAAAATTAACTGTTAAAATTCAAGGGCTCTGAGTTAGCTTAAGAAAAAGAAAAGCCAAACACCTCTATAATTTTAGATTCTTTTTCACTTAAGAGGAGTAATTTATAATCAACTGAGGAAAAAAAATCGACTATTGTTCATTTTCACCTAAATTACATTCCAGAAAGATAGATTTCTTTGTAAGAAATATGTCAATAGCTCTTTAATTATCAAACCATTTTTATGGGGTCTTAGCTGTTTTTTGTTTTGTTTTGAATAGCTACATAGGCAGAATTGCTGGCCATTTACTAGCTTTTCTTTGTATAAGTTTAAATTTTACTTATGTCTATTTTCACTATTTTAAATAAGGTTTCATGCCATTACACATCTTGGAGAACCAAAAATGATAGTCACTAATCAATTTTGAAACAATTAGCTTTCTAAATCCCAATTATTACATGAGTTTCTGAAGCAGAGGATCAAAAGTATAATTAACATTCTTATATTTGTGGTAGAAGTTATAGGAACCTATGAGGAAGCATTTAAAGGTCATCCAAATGAATTTAGATGCTATTATTTTTACCATGGGGACTTGCTGACAAATTCTGAGCAGTGGTACAACGTGTTCAAGTTGTTAGGCTGGAAATTCCATTCTGCCTGCAGGATACAGGATGATGGATCGAAGTAGTTGTGAGATAATCGAGGCAGAGGTAACAACAAAGTAGGATATTGAACTGGTCAAGAATGGTGCAGTTCTGACTTAGGACACCAACAGTGTAGATGAGTTTGTGAGAGAATCAGTTTAAATTATATTTTGGTACAGAACCAACCATATTAAGCAGAATTGTATATGCAGAAGTAAGAAAGAGGATGAAATGAGGGCAGATTCTAGCTTTCTGTGGAGGACATTTAGATGGTGTAATTAACTGGAATTATGGAGATAGAATTAAGTTTGAGGGGAAAGACAAATACATTTTAGACACATGAAATAGCCACCGATAAGCCAGACAGAAAAATCAAGGAACTGTATGACTTGACTCATATGCAGAATATAAAACTGAAAGCAACAAAGAAAAAAGAAATGAACAAACAAACAACCCATGGACACAATCAATAGTTCAGTGTTTATTTGGGGACGAGTGGGTTAGGGAGGGGAGAAAGGGGAGGGGGTGGGAGAGGAGGGAGGGGAAGCTAAATATAAGGTGATGGAAAGAGAACTCACACTGGGTGGTGAACTTATTATACAACAAGCTGACAATGCACTGTAGAATTGTATGCCTGAAACCTATGTAATCCTTGCTAACAGATGTCACCCCAGTAAGTCTAACAATAAAAATGAATTAAAAATATAAAATAAAATAAAATAAAAAAGAAAGAAATAGCCACCCATGGACATTAAGAAGTTGGATACAGTGTCTAAAATCTGGAAGAGAAGGTGAGCTGTAGATGTAAAAGATTAGCAGAGTAAATTGAAAGGAGTACAGAAGAACCCATCTTGTGGAACATGACTAAGAGTTGCCAGTTTATGGGGAAAAGGGATTGCCTGGTGGTGGGAACTGTGCAAATACACAAGGCACATAGAACAGCAGGACGAGTGTGGGAACTAGAAGCAGTTTCGAACCAAAGTGTTGTGTGTGAGACTGAAGAGGCAGTCTGTGTCCAGACCTTAGAAAGGGAAATCTGGAATGTCAGCTATCCCAAAGAGCGTGGGCTTTATCTTGGCAATTAGTGGGAAGCCATTGGAAGGTTTTTAACGGGGAGTGATACGACACCATTATGCTGGCACAATTATAAAGGATGGAATGTAGAGAGTGGCTGGAAAGAGGGAGACTAATTAGGAAGCTCTTGCAGTCACTTGGTGAGAGATAATGAGAATGTTTACTAAGATAGCAGCAGTGGGAAAGGATGTGAGGACAAGAGTAGAGATATGTTTTGAATCTGTTGGATATGAAGGCAGAAGGGAAGTGAGGGGTCGAGGATGATGCCCAGTGTTCTTCTTTGGGTGAGATGATGAATGAATTGCAAAATTAAACAACTGGGAAAGATAATGGGGAAAGAAAGGAAAAGACACACTGAGTAGATATGGCCAAATACTTAGGCAGAAATTTGAAAAGACAGTAAGTAGTGTGGGGAACATCAAGACTGTTAAGAGTTTCAAGAAGTGGTCAGTAGCACTAAATTCTTTTTGCCGTCAAGTAAATTAAGAACTAAACTTTTTCCTTCTGATTTAACGACCAGGAGAACTGTTTCTGGGTGAAAGCGGTTTCAGCGGCGTGGTGCAGACAGAAACCAGACTGCTGTGGGAGGAGGCCAAAAGGAGGAAGTGGTAATAGTCTAGACACTTCAAGAAGCTTCGAAAATAATAAATGAGAGAGAGAGAGAGAGATGAAGAAAATGAGAATATACCCAGTGTTTTACATGTTCTTCACTGGGCCATAGGTTATGTGTCTATGCTAATCTGTATTTTACTATAGATTAAATCATTTAATATAGAATGTGAACAGTTTTATATAATGAAACGTGGGACATAAAGCCATATGAAATGACATCATTTATTATACCGTGAATACTTTTAGCGATATAAAATGAATCAGAAAAAGAATAATATTAAATACCAAATAATAACTATATCACTGTTATACTTTTTAGAATATTTCAGATAAATATTACTTGGTCAAAAATATTTTTTAAGAATAAAATAAAATAGTCCTGCTTAAGAAGAGGAAGTCCTCCCTTACTGCTTATATTTTCCATATGTTATTTTTTTAGCCATAACATAATTATTTCCAGACTTCTGTTTAACCCCTGAAGGCCGCTGGAATATTTACTTTGCTTGGGCTTTTCTCTTACTGTTGTGGTGTAAAGTATTTCTTTAGAGTGGGATTTTGGAGACCGAGGATTAACATTCATAAAACAGCAGTCCTCTGATCAAGCAAACAAATCCCCAACAACTTTATGGCTAAACAAATAAATAAAAATGTTCCCCTTTTTAAAAATCAGAGAATATCAGCGATGCTAGAATATGTTGTTCACATTTATATTCTAAACTATCTCCCAGAAGCCTTATTTATTCATTAATTCATTCATAACATAATTCTTATTTCACATCTATGTGTATTGTACTCTGTGTTCAGATGCTAAGGGATACATCAAAACCACATATATGAAAATCCCTTACCTTTGCTGCTGCCAGGATTTCTTCATTTCAGATTGAATCCCTAATACAGGTCTTGCATGGATGCTGTCTTACCCACATTCAGATAACCTACCTTGTGGACGCCCTCCTCACCTATCTCAGACTCTCATATGACACCCTGGGTCATTACTTCCTTTCCCTCATGAATATTGTCAAGGAAAAAATTAGTTTGCATGACTCAAGTGGAGGTTAAGGCTTTATTCATGTCCAGGAGCACCAGAGGAGCATCAAGGTGCCTCCCCTAACTGAAGTAGAATTGAGGTTCTGTAGGGTGAAGGGGTCAGTATGTGTGCTTAGGGTTTGACTCAGGTTGAAATTTTCTACAACTTTAACTGCTGCAAAACCTTCAGTGGAAAAGATTGGAGATTGTTCTGGTTTTCATGCCTCTTGCTAGGGGATATTGGTTCGATTCCCTCTTGGCAATTGTCAGGAAAGTTCTTTCAAACGGTTTTCAAGGTTTAGAAGAAGGAGAAGTAGCCCCCACCCCCCAAAAAAAAGGAGGGGGTGAAGAAAGAGCAAATAAACAGCAAATAAAGCAAGGGTTGAAACAAGAGAAAGTAAAGTCTATTTTTAAAATCATTTTATTAATACTATACCAAAAGGGTCATATAGGTCAGCTCTGACTTCTTGTGCGGGGCAACTTCTTTGTGGATGTCCTCTGCTCTCTGACTGGATCCCAGTTACCCTTCTCTGAGCCAGCTTCCTTCACCTACCCCACCCCACAGGAGCCCACCATATTTTGCCATGTATAAGGCACACCCAAGTTTTTGGCCCAACTTTCAGGGAAATAAAATCTTTTATTTTAATTTTTTAACTCAAATTTTTATTTGTTTATATTTAGGTACTTGTTTTTTGTATTATAAATGAATTTCAAGATTTATTTTTTAATTCATATATAACTCATATGTGGAATATAAAACTGAAAGCAACAAAGAAACAAAAGTCATGGACACAGTCAATAGTTTAGTGGTTACCTGAGGGTATGGGGGGAGGGGTTGGGGGAAGAGAGAAGGGGAGTCAAATACATGGTGATGGAAAGAGAACTGACTCTGGGTGGTGCACACATAATGCAATGATAGGTGATGTACTATAGAATTGTACACATGGAGCCTATGTAATTTTTACTAACCAATGTCACCCCAATAAATTTAACAATAAAAAAATGATTATCATATTCCGGGGTATTATTTTACATATGGATATTGTTATTGAGTTCTAGGGTTATACTTTTAACTCCTAAGCATACATAAAAGAATTAAAAACATATAGGTAAAGAATTAGATTAGTACTACAGATGTATTACGCACACCCTTATTTCCCCTCACACATTTGGGCAAAAAAGGACACATTACACGTGGTAAAATGCTGTAACTTGCTCTGCCCAAATTCAACACAGGTGTGAGGCCAAAACAGTTCCAAAAGGGAAGAAAAGGGGAGGGAAGAGTAAAGGAATGAAGTGGGTGGAGGGAAGACAGAGGGGAAGAGAAAGCTCAGTTACTTCTTTTAAACTCTCAGACCACTAAAATGTCAGTCTTTCCCCTTCACAAAACTTCAAGGGTGCCCTCGAACTCTCACAGCATAGTTTTTTGGTAAGATCAAAGGCTACACAGTCAGAAAGATCCAGATTCTAATTCATTCTTTGCTGCTTAGTACATTCATGCGCTTGAGAAAAATGCTTTTATCTTTCCAACTGAATCATCGGTTAAATATACTTGTATATAATTATAATAGTAAAAATTTTTTTTTAGTAATTGACAGAAATACAGATCTGACTTACTCAGAAAGAGGAAATTTAATTGAATCATAGAACTTGAACACAGGAAAGAAAAGCTAGTGTCTGGAAAACAAGATCTAAGGAAGGACCAGATCGTTCTCAGGGCTTTGTCTTGTTTCTTCTACTTCTTGTGTGCTACTTTCATTTGTGTGAAAAGAAATAAGACATTGACATTCTTGTACTTGCAAATTATCTATGTAACCTTAGAGAGAACAGGTTCTTTTACCCCTCAGATATAGCCAGGAAAACACCCTAGGGATGCAGGTTTTAGCCTACCTTGGACTACTTACCCATTTCCAAGTCAATCATTGTGGCCATGAGTATGAACATTATGTCTACATTACATTTCCACTCTTGTGGCCAGGGTGAGGATGTCAGTTATAGAGGTTTGCTGGGCAAACTGAGACAATGGTAACTACACACATTGTGTAATTTCTGAAATGATTGAATGTGATTATAAAAATGAACCTGTATATTAAAAAATGAGACTCAATAGAAAGCAATCATAAATCAACTGTTCCTTTCCGTATTGCCCTTAAAATTCCTCTTGGTTTAGATCTTCTGTTTTCTCTGTACTTGGATTAAATTGAGATAGGTTGGATAATTTTTCTGGTTCATTTCAATTATAGGAAAAATCTCATTTTAGTAATTAAAATGCACATTCTAGTATAACTTAGGATGTAACTTTAAATGTAATACAAAGTTAAAGATTCTCTTCACCATTCTCTCCAAGATATATGAATAGTTTTTCTTCTCTTACATTTGTTCTTCTTAGGCACTAGCGATTACGTCTTAGTCCATTTGAGCTATTATAATAAAAATACCATAGGCTGGATGGCTTATATCACATTTATTTCTCATAATTTTGAAGGCAGAAAAGTCCAAGATCAAGGTACTGGCAAATTTGGTATCTGGTGATGTCTGGCTCCCTGGTTCATAGATCAATGTCTTCTTATTGTGTCTTCATGTGACAGAAGGGATGAGAGATCTCTCTGATGTCTCCTTTATAAGGGCACTAATCTCATTCATAGGGATTTGGCCCTCATGATTTAATCACCTCCAAAGGCCCCACCTCCTCATACAATCACAGTTGGGTTTAGGAATTCAACCATGAATTTGGGGGGAACAAAAGTATTCAGTGCCCGTGTTTTTTTATTTTTTATTTTATTTTATTTTTATTTTTTTGGTCCGTGTTTTTTAATATCTGAATTTTGCCTAAGAGGAAAGAGGAGCAAGTTAAAATGCAGCACCATGGCTGGCATTCTTGTAATATAACTAGTCATATCACTGAGCGAAGTGTAATAGAATCGTACAGGCTTGTAAGATGTCAAAACTCTCTCATAAGTTTTTGCACATTCCTCAGACATTTCTCTGTAAGAGCCTTCCAACTGCAATTCCACAGATTTGGGGAATGCCTTTCTGGCTAGTCATTTTCAAGTTCCTGGTCCTTCTTCAGACTTTCCTCATCACCCTTCTGATGAATCCCCTAACCCCTCCCAATGCCTTCTTAAATAAGTTCAAGATGGTTAAGATGGTTTCTTTCTCATGTAGTCTCAACTTAGTCCATGGGAAGAGAAAATTGGAGATATATAATTTTAAGAACATTATAAACATGACATTCATACAAGTATAAAGTGAACATATGTGAAAGATTTGTTAGGGAACCAGAAGAATGGTAAAGACATTTAAGAATATTTGAAGAACAATATTTATAGATACTAAAGAAAAATGTTAGAAAATACTTGCTAAGTTAGATACAAAATTAATTAGCATCCTAAAGATCAATAAAACTATAACTTTTGGGGTTGTCTTTTCTAATAGACTTAAATGATATGTATCTCTACTGGACAAAAATCTGCAAGTAAAGACAAAACTTCATAGACTCTGGACCCTAATAACAAAGGAACATTCTCTCAAAGTAATTAAATAATTCTGAGGTGAACCATTTATACATTGCTTCAGTATAACATTGAAAGGACTTCTAGTTCTTTTGCATTGTTTCCAAGTTTTGTATGATTTTTCTGAATAGTATATTTATCTTGCTGTCATCAGTGAAAGTTTTTCTTATTGCAACCCTAGATTTCTCTTTGTTCTGCTATCTCAGGAGAGTAGGTAATGTCTATACCCCAACTTCCTGGGGCATATATGCTAAATGATACCTTGGGCCCTTCTCAGATGGCCTAAGGAGGAAGAGAAAAAACAACCCTTTCTCTCCCCAAGGGAGTACTTAAGGAGACCGCTGCCACACAGGCTTCAAAAGGACACTCCTGAAACCGCTTTAGCCCTCCGGATTAGGCGGGGGTGGGGGGTGGATAATCAGGACTGAGCTTTCACCCTCTTTTACTTCGTCCTGAAAACATCCTGTCCTAAGCTGTGGGAATGCTCGCTGTTGGGTGTACAGCAGTCCCCCTTATACGCGGTTTCAGTTACCCACGGCCAACAATTAAAGAGGTAATTCCAAAAATAAACCTTTCTTAAGTTTTCAATTGAATGCCATTCTAAGTGGTAAACTCTTGTACTGCCCTGCTCCATCCAACCTGGCTGGGACATGAATCGTCCCTTTGTCTAGCTAGTATATCCACCCTGAGTATGCCCGTTAGCCACTTAGTTATCATCTCAGTTATAAGACTGTCATGGTATCACAGTGCTTGTGTTCAATTTACTCTTATTTTGCTGAATAATGGCCCCGAAGTACAAAAGTCATGATGCTAGCAATTTGAATGTGCCAAAGACAAGCCAGAAAATGCTTCCTTTAAATGAAAAAAAATGTGTATGTCTAGAAAACTTATAATATATATATATATATATATATATGGCATATGCATTTGCAGTCGTGCACTGGGGATCTTGTAACATACCCTCAGAGGGTTAGGGAGACTGCTGGCCTCATCCTTCGGCACCCTGGCTAAATTTAGACATGATAACAGTTACATTTACTATTCCCCTATGTGTAAAGTTCTCGCTACCAGGACCAGGTGACCCGGAGGCTGTGCCTCCCTAAATTCTGGACCCTGACAGCCTCTAGGGACTCACTCTAGTCCCACCCCTTCTCAGTAAAGTATCTGGTATTTAATACATGTGAAATAAATTATTTGAATCTGAATTTTATTACTGTGATTGTTGTTGTTACTGCCCAGAGAATAAAACATTGGCATTTTTTTAACTTGGCATACATGACCATTTGTAATCTCTTCTGAGATTTCCTTTTCAGACTCTCCTTCAGTGATTTTTTTCAACCAGTCCTGTTCGCTGTGAACCAGCCAAACCAGAGTAGCTATTAACATAGACATAATGGTTACGAGCATGCAGTTTGTGGTCAGACAGAACTGAATCTGAATTCAGCTACACAAATTTATCACTTGGGCCCCGGACAAATTACCGAACCCCTGGACCTCGGTTTCCTTATATCTAAAATGAGGATAGTAGAAAACATCCTCATAGGCTGCTATACAATTAAAGGAAGTAATATATATGAATTGCTTGGTCTAATATGTTCCACAAATGATGGCAATACTTTTTATGACTGAATTCTTAAATTTTTGTGCCTTTCTGCCCTTGTATATGATACTACTTTCGATTCAAATGATTTACTCACCTTCTCCATTCATGAGAATTTTACTTGTCTTATAAACACACCTCAGATATGGCCTCATTTGACTTTCCTGTATTCCAGTAGACCTTTTTGCATACCTCTGTTGTGACAGTTGTTTTATATACATACCATGTTATTGTTAAATTGGAAGCCTCCTTAGGACAGGAAGTGATTTCCTCTTCTTTCTTTCTTTCTTTCTTTGGTCAGAAAGCCACACACAAGTATTTGATAAAGTTTATAGAAGAAAGGTGAAAGATTTATATAATATAAATATGCACAGAAATTACATATTTCTAAACCTCTAAATTTTTAATTTAGAAAACAAATTACCGCAGAATTAATGGCTTAACACAGTGCAAATTTATTATCTGTCAGCTCTGGAAATTAGAAATTGGTATGAGTCTCACAAGGCTAAAGGTGAGGTGTTGGTAAAATTGTCTTCTAGATGTTTCATCTAGAGGGAAATCTGTTTTCTAGCCTTTTCTAGTTTCTAGAGACTGCCTGCATTCTTTGGCTGCTGGCCCCTTCTATCTGCAAAGCCAGTGATGGCAGGTTGAGTCTTTTTCATATCATGTTGCTCTGACTCTGACTCTTCTTCCTTCTTCCTCATTTAAGGGCCCTTGTGATTGCAGTGGGCCCAACCAGACAATCCAAGATAATCTCTCTATTTTGAAGATCAGCTGATTGGCAACCTTCACTTCATCTGTGACATTAATTCCCCTTTGCCATTTAAGGTAAAGATTTACAGATTCTTGAGATTAGGGAATAAACTATTCTGCTCAACACAGATGACCTGACCATTTTTCTCTTCTTTTCTAAACCACAATTGCCATATTTTTTCATGTATAAGATGATATTTTTGTCTAAAATTGTTAGACTAAAAATTGAGGGTCATCTTATACACAGAAGTAACCATTTGAGAGGGTTTCTTAATGTTGGGTTAGAAAAGTAAGGGTTGTCTTATACACGGGGCATCTTAGACAAGGAAAAACATGGCATTCAGTTATTCTTCAATGCTCAGATCAGCTCTTCTATGAAACTTCTCAGATTACAGTTAACCACAGCAATTTCTCCCTCCTTTCAACTCTTAATATGAGCACCATGCTTCTAACACTGACAAGAGTGGTTCCTGTTTGGGTCTTGTGTTTAAAAATAAAAACTACCTTGATCAAAATTAGGCCACACATGTATGAAGAGCTTATATAGAACACTAGAGTCCCTCTGAAAAAAAGTTGAGTACCAATAGACAGAAAGTCTGATTGGCCATCTTATATAATTTTCTATCTAATTAATACCTTTTCACTTCAACTGAGACAGTTATATTTTTGAAGTTTTCAAAGACACCAAATACACACACACACACACACACACACACACACACACACATTTGTGCATCAAAATCATCAGCTTACTGGGAGAAGCATAGCAGACCAAATACACATCGATAGAGCAACACTGAACTGAAAATCTTGGCATGAGAAAAGTGTGTACAAAAGTGGTCCTGAAGGAGCTCACTGATGAACAAAAGTAAGGTAGAGCTGAAGTTCGCCAAGACCTTTTGGAGAGGCAAGATGATGTTTTGGGCCATGTTCTCACTGGTGATGAAACATGGGTGTACCAATATGACCCTGAAAAAAAGCTTCAAAGTGAACAATGGAATTCAGACAATTCTCCAACCAAAAAAGTTTTGTCAGTCCAAATTGAGTCAAAATGATGTTGATAACCGTTTTTGATATCAGAGGGATTGTTCATTATGAATTTGTACCAACTGGACAAACAGTCACACAAGTTTATTATGTGGACGTGCTGAAAAGGCTGAAAAGGTGAGACAAAAATGACCTGAATTTTCTTTCAGCAACTCATGGTTCTTGCATCATGACAATGCAATGCATCAGCTCAAACTGCACTGTCTGTGAGAGAGTTTTTAGCCAGTACACAAATAACTGTATTAAAACACCCTCCCTACTCACCTAATCTGGCCCCAAATGATGTTTTTCTTTACCCAAAGATAAAGGGAAATATTGAAAGGAAACTTTTTAGATGACATTGAGGACGTCAAGGATAATACAATGACAGCTCTGATGGTCATTCCAGAAAAAAGAGTTCCAAAATTGCTTTGAAGGGTGGACTAGGTGCTGGCATTGGTGCAGAGCTTCCCAAGGGGATTACTATGAAGGTGACGACAGAGATATTCAACAATGAGTATGTAACACTTTTTCTAGGATGAGTTTGCAAACTTAATTGTTGGAACTTTGTAATAATTTTTAAAGTTACCTAGATTTTTAAAATTTCAATTGTTCTTATATACTAATTTACTGCGAACTTAAAGTTTATTGCTAGGTTAATGTAGTATGTCCTAGGCTTCCTTGTCATATGTTATTTTAATAGAAAAATACAAGTTAGTTGAGGGCCTGGTAAGAGGGCTGTCCTATTGTGAAACAATTTGTATTGGATGTTTCAACAACTAAATCAAGTATATGATCAATTGTATAGTTCATCCAGACCGTTAAGTGTTTGTAGCATGATGTCTGTGTGCTTGATTCATTCTTATAATTACCTCAACTCTACTAGCATATATAGTGATCCTCTTTCTGACAGTCTGTTTGTTACAGTTGTGCTGGCATCTCCGACAGCCATACCCAGAACAATTGTGTGGAGTTCTACATGTATAGCAAAACTGGCTGGCCTAAACACATTGACCTTGGCATGACACCTCGTGTAGGCGGTTTGTATACATAATCATGACCACAGCCGGCTTGGCTTGTTCAAGTTCATATAACAAGTGTGGGTTGGGTTACCACTTGGAGTCATTCAGTTTCTAGTCTTGGATTTACCTTAAAATAGCTAATCCAACACCTCTTTCTTTAATAAATGCTATAAAAATAGTCTCAATTTTATAGAATGCATTATTTTTATGAGAAAAAAATAGTTGCATTGATCTAACACCACTCTCTTTAATGAGTTGCTGTACTACTGAGATGCACATATTTCTAAGAGCTATTTATTCTGGGCTGGAAGTCACGCCAGGTCTGACAGTAAGTGTCAATTTTACATTATTACTTGGTGGAGACTACATTAAGACAAAAGAAGTACTGTATTCTAGAGTACCATACAAAATCCATACACAGTTTGAAATATATGAGTCTTTAAAAATTTATCTTCAGAGTCTGGTTTCAAGATAAATAGTCAGATACTTTAGGAGCAGAGTTTCTTCTATTCTTGGTACTAATTATGGGCTTTTTTTTTTTTTGGTGAAAAAGTTTGGAACAGGCATATCTCAATGTCAGAGATTTTTTCCATCTCATTTAGCAAGTTACATACTTTCAAATACTACATTTACTCCATAAAAAAAAAAGTCAGCAATAACGAAAAATTTTTCCATGTCTGCACTGGAACAAAACTTAGTGGTCTCTAATCTATTAAAAATAGGCTTATCCAGAAATTTAGAAATATATGTAATTTTATTACCAACTATACTGTTTGGCTGTTTAGTTGAGCATTAAAAAAGCAAAAAACAAAACAAGCAAACAAAAAACTTACTTGTCACATTCTTACTGTTTTAAACTTCCACCAAACTCTGAACTATCTTTATGACACTTATTTTCTAACTTGTACCATGTATTTGTTTAGCTTTTCTTAGGGAAGGACTATATAATATACATATATAAAATAATTTTGAACACAGTGAATGTTCAGTAAGCTTTTGAGAATGGGTACATTATGAAATAGAAGCTTGAGTTCTAATTATTAAGTATTACAGATTTAATCATTTTTTTTCTTTTTTTTATTGTTAAATTTATCGGGGTGACACTGGTTAGCAAAAATCACATAGGTTCCAGGTGTGCAATTCTACAGTGCATCATCTATGTGTTGCATCATCTATGTGTTGCACTGTGTATTTACCACCCAGAGTCAGTTCTCTTTCCATCACTAATGTGTTTGACTTCCCCACCCTCCTCTCCCATCCCTTGCCCGCTTGCCCTCAGGTAGATTTAATTATTTAAAGACCCCCAATTGCTTCAACTGTAGAATAGATTCGCTCTTCAGAAAGGATTAGTTTTGAGAGTTTCAGGTGCAGTTTTCACCACTGCCCCACGTCTTATGGCTGATCACTCAGTGAATTTCTCTAAGTTCACGTTATTTATTAGGAAACCTCTTAATGTGTTTGAGAGGAACACACATTTGACTGTCTGTCATTTTTCAAGATGTGGAGATGTTTTTGTTTCTGGAGCCTATAACCCCAACAGATATAGATCTTTGAAGCACCAACTGCACTGCTTCTCTGGTATATATTTAATGAAGTGATTTCAGGCATGCTTACTTTTGTTTTCTGAGTATAATAATTGGAATATAATATTCCTCTCCCCAAACTATACCCTCCCTCTCCAAATAAACCAAAGCATTAGATAAAATTGGTAGCACTGAAATTGAGGATATCTAAAAACAGCAACATGTAACCTTGGGAATTTTGAGTGATATAAATACAATGGCTGAGAACATTTTTAACCACAGAATTTTTGCCTTTTATACTTAGACACTTACAAGGTTGTTGAGTTTCTCTCATTGTGGCCCATATTGGAATGCTTATGTTTGGGAACTACACAATTCACATCCCAGAACTTTTTTTTTTTTCACAAATGAATCCATATTTGTAACCAACGTGTAATGTCTGGTTCAATTCTCAGCCAAACAAGGAAATACACTTTCTAAGGAGTGATAGCAATTCTATACATGTTTGTTTACAAATGGTCTGACAATGAGTCAGAAGCCTAAAAAACCTTTTTTTTTCTTTTTGTATACAACCCTTCTCAGATTGATTTAGCAATCTGGAATAATTTCCTTACTATCTCTCCATCTTTATAATCTAAGCAAAGTGACTTTAATGCTTTCAGTGTTTCTGTCTAATAACAAGTGATAATCATGTATTTCACAGAGAAAATAATGCCTTTTCTATTCCATTAAATTGTACTGACATCACAAAAACCTGGTTTTTGGTTACATCATCACTCAAAATGTTGGCTGTGCCTGGGGAACTGACTACTCTAATTAGCAGTAAATCAAAGTTCTTTCTCTCTGATGCAACAGGACTGTGAAATAAATTGTCATGGGTGAGCTGTATCAGCAAGCACCAGTGATTAGGAGGGTTGTCTGACCAGACTTCTCCAAAGAAAACCACACTCATTTAAGGAGAGGCTGGACAGCTACATACATTTCTTATGGTTTTACTATTGATCTATTTCTTCATGCAAAGTTCACAATAACTTACTATCAGGCTGGTACTACACAGGATCCTTTAATCTAAATATTTAAAGATGCTTTTTAATTTTTTGGTAATCTAATGAAATACAGTTTTTAAAATTGAAAAGAGAATATAAGATCATGATTACAAGTAACAACAAAAACCATTAAAATTAATAGGAAAAAACTATGCTCCAGTGGAGAAAATGAGAAGTTGCACATTATTCTGTTAAATGCAAACATAAATTCAATTTAAAAAATATACAAACAAATAGCCTCAGTTACCTGGATTCTCTAACTATGGTTGCCAATTCATAAATTGAGCATTCTTCAACTAATTGTGCCTGTGAGGATAGCCTCAAATTGTAAAACATCTTTAAAAAATCTTCTCTGTACAGCTCAATTTAGATAACTGTTGGTTAATTATAAATCTGAAATTTAATATTATGAATAAAAGTGATAATGCTGCAAGGACAATATCATTGATAAAATTATTAGTCTTATTAGTCTTTAGTAATTAGAAGTGATTTGCAAGAAATCGGAGAACACATGTTGTGTGTCTCATTGGGCTAAGTGACCACATTGAAAATGAATTCATGGACATCTGAGAGATAAGTCTTTTCTCTACATCTTTTCTTTTAACTCCTTTATCAAACTCTAACCACTTCTTACTATGGCCTGAAACCACTCTCATCAATGGTTTTTAACCTTGGGTACATGCAAATTTAACTTGAAGCAATTAAAAATACCTTTGAATGAGTTCCCTAAAACAACTGAATAAATATTGCAGGAATAGGGTGGTGGGGGTGGGATAGGTAGGCATTAATACTTTTTTCCAGCTTTATTGAGGTATAATTCACATTGATATGCATCTTTATACAATGATGTAACATGTTACAATGATGCAATATATTATTACACAATGATATAACATTGTGTAAATTTAAGGTGTACCACATAACTTGATATACACATTACTGTGAAATTATTACCATTATAATGTCATTTCATACAACTATCACTTCATATAGTTACCATTTGTGTGTCCGTGTGTGGAGAGAACACTTAAGACCTACTGTCTTAGCAAATTTCAAAGTATACAATACAATACTTTTAACTATAGTAATATGCTATACATTAGGTCCCCAGAACTTATTCATTATACAATTGAAAGTTTGTCCCATTTAACTAACATCTCTGCCACTTCCCCCATCCTCCAGCCTCTGACCCAAAAGTAACAAAATCACTGCATCAAAGAGATCTATTCATCCACATGTTCATTGTGACATTATTTACAATAATTAAGACATGAGAAAAATCTTAAGTGTCTGTGGATGGATGCATGAATAAAGAAAATGTGAGATATATATAAATAAAATATACAATGGAATATTATTCAGCCATAACAAGAAGGAAACCCTTACATTTGAAACAACATAGATGCACCTTGAAGACCCTATGATAAGTAAAATAAGTCAGATAGAAAAAGATACTGTACAATCTCACATATATATATATAGAATCTAAAAATGGCATCAATATTTTCAATGTGCCACAGGGACCACTGGCCTCTATGCTCTGCTTATCCCCTGCCTGTCCTGTATTATTTTGGAGAAGCCACACTTCTCTCTCTTCCTCAAAATCACCAGAATTATTCCTGCTTTTGAGTTTTGCACTTGATGTTCTATCTGGAATTTCTTTTCCCCAGATCTTTATATGGCTTTGTTCTTAATATTAAGGGTTCAGCTTAGATATCACCACATCAAAAACAATTCCTCTGAAGTGTCCCCCAAGTCACACTCTATCACATTATCTGTTTTATTTTTCTCATAGCCTTCTTTCAAAATGTATTTAATTATTTGTATGCTTGCTTAATATCTCTCTTAATTATTAGAAAATTTTTTATATTGCAAGAGCCTTATATTTCTTTACCATTGTCCTAGCCTCTCGAGCGGGCTCTAGTAGCACACTGTAGACACATAATAAAGTCCCACATCTTAACAAATATTTATTAAGCACATACTATGTTCCAGGTACTGTTCTAGGCAAGGATAAAACAATGAACCAAACAGATAAGCCAAGTATTAGTACATTGCTATAGTACTCAGTGGAGAAGTTCTAGATGAAGTCAATTCTTACAAGGAATTAAAAAAATATATCATTGAATTCCACAACAAAAAGCAGACAAGCCACAAGAGATGTGTTCAGAAATTATAGGACAGCAGCCTAGCCTACTGGAAGAGATGCAAGGCCCGATACCATAGAACCTAGATCTTAATTCTGGCTCTACCAATACCAGTAACTAAGGATATTACACAAGGCATGCACTGTGTAGTTATTAGGGGCATAGCTTTGACGGCAGCTGGTTTCAAAGATGGGCACTTACAATTTACTCATCCTCTTTGTTACTTAGTTTCTCATGTATAAAAGATGAGTCATGGTAGATCACTGCTTCATTGGATTGATGTGGAGATTAAATACAGCGAAGAACGGGAAATTAAATAACTCGAAAAATGCACAAAATGCAGTTTAATTAATAATAGTTGAGGTTACATTAATTCTCCTTCTCAGTTTTAATTTTTTTTTAATTTGTGAAAGAATAAAGGTAGATTAGCATTTCTGTCATCTTTTCCAGAGCTTGTATTTTCAAAATATTCTAAGGTTTGCCAGCCTTGCTGATTACACTGGGATTCCTTTTAATGAACACTTTCTGTGTTTTTTTTTTAACAAATACATGCTCCCGAAAAATGTAATGCCTTGTTCAGCTTTCTTAGTTCTTCTGTTTTCAGATCCTGGGAATAATTAAGATGAACAATGGTGTGATGATATTACATGATTTGCTACATATAGTTTTGAGGTTGTTTTTTGCCTCATTTTACTTTATCAATTTGCTCCTTTACTGGTTACCATGGGGTTTTGTTTTGTTTTGTTTTGTTTTGCTCTAAGCAGATGCAATATTTGTTTATTTTTCAGAAACTCTTTTTTTAAATGGATAATTTTAGCTCAATGGGATTTGCTAGCCCACCCCTCATTACATTGCTTCTGACTTTGAATAATGGAGGAAATAGCTTAGGGTGGGTAGCCAGCCAGTCTGGCTGGTCCACTGGGCATAGGCTCCCTGGTCACTGGGATCACTAACGCCTAATGCCTCTCTAATTATACACATGTCTCATTCCTGGCTCCTTAACGGCCTCACCGCAGGGAGTGACTCCACTTCCTGACTGGAAGCCTACCTTCATTAGCGTAAACTGTACATCATAACCTTCTAGTTTTACAATAACCCAAGGGGCCCTTCCTCCCAGAACTCTGGTGATGTGACAGTCTTAATTTTTGAACATGGAGACAGATGATAAGAATTTATGACTTCCAACTTTTAAATGCAAAAGGTAAAACTCTATGTGATATGTTTTTAAAATAAGCGATCTGTGACACTCATGGAGAAGATACAGGGGTTTTGTTCTGTTCATTCCCTTCTCCAGTGCCCCTTCCTTCATAAGTGAAGCAAGGACTATACTTCTCAGTACTAGTAAAGTCTGAATGAAGATGGAGACTTTGAGAAACACACGAGCATGTAAAGCAACTTAATATTGACTCAGATTTAATGCATCAAGAAGTAAAAGAAGCATCACTTACCCTGAATGAGAATGTTGGAGGCCTTATTCAATCCTTATCAACTTTTCATCATCATTGTCATATGTGCTACCTTTTACAGAAAACCCTTCTCATTCTGGGCTCTGTACTAAGGGCTTTAGTTATTATCATCCTAGACATTTGCCTAAACTCAACAAAGTAGGTTGCCCCCATTTATATACAAATAAATAAATAAGATTCATAAAAGTTTAGTAAATTGCCCAAATCACACAACCTATGGCCAGGCTAAGATTTGAACTCCTTGCTTTACCTGACTCTAAAGCTATGCTCTTTCTCCCAATTCACTCTGCCTCCTTTGAGCTTTGTTGCCTAATGATAATATAATGACTAGGGCAATGCTGCTTTTATGCTTTCATAGACATTTGGTCTTAAACTTCTATTACAATGCTATAACTGTCACAATAATAATAACGATAACCAATTTTTATTGGACATTTATTATGGGTCATGTACACAGTATTCTCATTCAATCTTTTTTTTAAATTCATTTTTATTGTTAGACTTATTGGGGTGACATCTGTTAGCAAGGATTGCATAGGTTTCAGGCATACAATTCTACAGTGCATTGTCAACTTGATGTATAATAAGATCACCACCTAATGTGACTTCTCTTTCCATCACCTTATATTTAGCTCCCCCCTCCTCTCCCACCCCCTCCCCTTTCTCCCCTCCCTGACCCACTCGTCCCCAAATAAACATCAAACTATTGATTATGTCCATGGGTTGTTTGTTTTCTCATTCCTTTTTTCTTTGCTTTCATTCAATCTTTAAAGCAACCCTTATATCTTTATTTTCAGGTGACAGTCCTGAGACTAAAAGAGGTTTCATAGATGGCACACTGTCACACCTAAGTGGTGGAACCCATTTTCATTATATTGCCTTTTATAGTAGCACCTAAAACACATCCATTACATTTACATGTATATTAACTTGTCTTCCCGATCACATAGTGAGATTGTTAAGAGAAGGGATCAAGCCCAGCATAGTTTCCCCACTGGTTAGAACTGCGCCTGGTACATAATAAGGATTCAATAGATATTTGTTGAGTGATGATTGGTTTTAGTTACATTTGAATCATTCATCAGCTTGTTCAATTAAATAGATCTCTCACATCATAGAGAAAACTATAAGAATGTCTGGAGGCTATTATGACAAAAATGCTTCATACATTTTTCTAGTTACACTAAAACCTTGTTATCTAGCAGTTAAATCTTTCAGTTCTGGTCCATGTTGACCATAATGTTTCAAGAAATATTGAATAATACTGTAAATAGAGATATCAAACCAGAAATAAATCATGATTTTACAGCAGATCAACAAAAATTATGAAAGACTATTATCTACTCAAACAGGGCAATCTTGAAGTCTAGTACTATAAAAAGGCCAGTATTTTCTGTGCATTTTTCTCACTTTACTTCCAAGTGGTTTATACCCTGTATCCAGTGGTTCCCAACCTTTCCTCACTTGTGAACCTCTTTTAAATCCATTCCTATAAATTGCATCCCTTGTTTTTAATACAGCTGTTTTTAAATACTAATAGTTTTGTTCAGTGCATACCTTAATGTAGAATAGTGGTAATGAGGTAAGAAGTTAGGAAAGAAAAATTACTACATTAAAAGTACAAACCAAGGTTTAATTTTATAATATTCATAACACAATTAAACATTGATAATAATAATCAAGTATTTAACAAACTTTTAATGTATTATTAATAATAATATTTATTTGTGTCATCTGAAAATTCTGTAATAACTGTTATGCAGATCTCTAGCCAATTGAAACTTCGTTAGTGAGATCACTGAGCTTGCTTTGATGCACTTAGTTTTTTGAAATCAGGCTCAAAAGATGCAAGATACAGTCTTAACTCCAGACTTACATTAAGCTTGGTGTGGTACTTATTTTTTATGAAGGTGTAGGAAGGAAAAGCTCTTTCCCACTTTACTTTTTTTTCACCATTACTGATCATTTTCCACGTATCCCTAAATGGCCCAAGACGTATCCCCAGTATATCCATTTGGGAAACGATCTATACTGAAAATGAGTACTGAAAGAATGAAAAATTACAGTTGCCTCACAGCATCTATTCTAACTAAAGTTAATTTTGGCTCACTAGGAATAATAACCTATTTTGTAACTCTCAAAGCTGATAGAATTTCAGAACCCCTTAAGAAAAACTCTCGTTTAACTCACAAACCAAGTGTAGAAATGCTAAATTTGCACAGATATTAATAGTTGGGCCTAGCAATGAAAATCAATTTTGAAGGCCCACTGCTCTGCATCTTTCCCATAGCAAAATACAACTATCAACTTTTTTCATAGAATTTATAATTTAATTATATTTTCATATGTATGTTTTAATATTCATTCAAAAAATCCTCAAAGTAAGCACATACTACCTCCATGTCCTCATGCTAATGTAATTTAGAGTATGTTCGTTGTCTGTCTCAGAACCTGTAATGGCCCCCTTTGACTTCAGAGTAAAAGTTCTATATCCTTGATGTTTTCTATTTCAGGTATGTCCAACCTGTGGACCAGGCCCAACACAAATGCATAAAACATTATGAGATTTTTTTTTGCAACCTTTTTTTTCTAGCTCACCAGCTATCATTAGTGTTATTGTATTTTATTTGTGGCCAAAGACTGTTCTTCTTCCAATGTTGCCCAGGGAAGCCAAAAGATTGGACACCACTGGTCTAGCTGTTCTATCAATTGTTTGGAGAAGTATGCTGACGTCTCCAATTATAATTGTAGATTTGTCTATTTCTCCTCTCAGTTCCATCAGGTTTTGCCTCACATATTACAGCTCTGATGTTTGATGCAGATGAATTTAAGATTGACATGTATTCTTGCTGGATAGACCCTTTTAACATTATGTAATTTCCCTCTCTATTTCTGGTAATTTTCTTTACTCAAAAGTCTACTTTATTGATAATAATTTAGTCACTCCTGCTTTTGAAGATTTGTCAGCATGATATATTTTTTCTATTGCCCTTTTTTCAATTTGTTTGCATCAGTACATTTGATAGGTGTTTTCTATAGTCAACTTGTAATTGGGTTGTATTTTTTAATACACTCTGCCAACTTCTGTCTTTTAATTGGTATTTTTAGACCACTTACATGTAGTGTAATTATGACGTTTGATTTTAAATCTGCCACTTTTCCCTTTGTTTTGTTTTTTATTTTTCATTTCTCTGTTTTTATGCATTCTTGCACATGAATTAAATTGATATTTTTTAGAATTCCATTTTGATTTATCTAGTGTTTTAGGAATTACATTGTATATACATATTGTATCACAGTCTGTAAGTATCAACATTTTTTCAATTTAAGTGAAATATGGAAAACTTCCCTTCTTTTACCTTCTCCTATTTATAATTATTTTAAATATTTCCTCTATTTGCATTAAGAACCAAATGAAACATCACAATAATTTTTGCTTCAACCATCAAACATAATTTAGAAAACTCAAGAGAAGAAAGAAATGTATTTTTTGCTATTTTTTTCTTCCTTCCTGAGTTCCTAATATTCCTAAATTTTTTGTAATCAATCTTTTTCCTTCTGTTTAGAAAAATTCTGTTAGCCAATTTTTTGGTGGGGGCAGTAGTGGGGAATAAATCTACTAGTGATTAATTCTCTTATCTTTGCTTCATGTGAAGATATCTTGATTTCCCTTTCATTATTAAAAGATGTTTTCACTGGTTATAAATTCCAGAGGTTTGTTTGTTTGTTTCTTAAAATGTTGTGCCAAATCCTACTGGCCTCCATGGTTTCTGATAAAAAATCTAATTAATTTTCCTCTATAGGTAAGGTGTCATTTCTATTTCTCTGCGTTCAGGATTTTTATTTTGTCTTTTGTGTTCAGCAATTTGACTATGATGGCTTTGCTGTGGTTTTCTTTGATTTATTTTGTTTGGGATTCACTCATATTTTTATATCTGTTTGTTTTTATCTTTCACCAGATTTACGAAATTATCGACCATTATCTCTTTGAATATTTTTTGGTTCCTCTCTCTTAGTTCTGTTCTTCCTGGATTCTGGTGATATAAATGTTAGGTCTTTTGTTGTGGCCCCTCAAAAGCAGAATGCAGACAATTTAGGAAGGAATCGGGGAACTTAAAGATAAAATAACAAAAATTACCAAGCTGAATAACAAAAACAAAAGTAATGCTACTCCAAAGAACAAAAGTTCCGCTTTGAGGCCATCCCTCAAGGGCTTTAAAAAAATTCTGAGTTAGTAAATTTTTCCAAAATTAAAATTTTAATTTGTTTATTTTTATATCATTTTTTGTTTTTGCTGAGACTTCTTATTTCTTTGCAAAAATATTCCTCTTTTATAATATTTGTTTCAATCATGTTTGTATTACTCATTGAAATGTTTCTATTATGGCTGCTTTAAAATTCTTCTTAAATAATTGTAATATTTGTACCATCTTGATGTTGTGTCTGTTGGTTGTCTTTTCTCATTTATGTTGGAATTTTCCTAGTTTTTTACTGAAACCTGGAAATTTGGGTATTATGTTATGAGACTAGGGGTCTTATTTCAATGTTCTGTTTTATTAGGCCTCTTCTGAAACCACTCTGGTGAGGAAAGGGTAGACACCACATCTTATTGCCAAGTGGGATGGGAATCCAAGTGACCCACTCAGCCTCCATTTATACCTGCTGGAGGAATCTCCTTGTTACTGATTGGTGGAGGTGGGACTTTGAGCTTCCTAGTAAGTTTCTGCTGATACTGTCCTAGCTAGGAGAGTTAGGGGTGCCTCACTACTACCCCCCACGTATTTTCCATTGACAGCAGGGAGTAAAGGCCATCTTATTTTCTATTACTGGCAATGGTGAAGTTCAGACTCCGCATTAGACTTCCTCTGACACCACCCTGACAGGAAAGATGAGAGATGTTTAGTTACTACAAAGAGGAAGTAAGTGGAAGTCCAGGTTCCCCACATGGCCTCCGCTGACACCTTGAATATAAGGGCTTATTCCTATCCCATGGGGATAAAAACCTAGGGTCCCTATTGAATCTTCTCTGACAGCACCCTCACCAGGAGGTTGGAGCATCTCCTCGAAGCCTGAAGTAGGTAAAGTCTAGATCTAGAGTCTTACTTGGCCTTGGTTGTTGTGTGCAGTACTGTTATTTTCTGCAGTATTTGGCTGAAGTGGAGTATTGATTTGTCTAAAATTTATATCTTGCTAAGCTGTCCCCCTCCTAGCCCTGAAGTATCAGGCTTTCCTTGGGGCGTTTTTGTTTGTTTGTTTGTACCCATTTGCATTTCCAGGGTGTCATCTTCCTTAGCGCCCTGTCTAGAATACATGAAACAAAAAGAAAACCTAAGAAACTCAGTGCTTGTGTTGTTTCTTAAGTCCTAAGTTTCCTAGCTGATGGGACATTTTCTCTCTACCTTTCAGTTTTAAGTTTGTTTTATATGTAATATCCAAGAACTTTAGCTATACTTATCATAAGGAATAGAAAAAAGTAATTCTATTCCATCTTTCTTGATGCAGAATTCTCTTAAAATTCATTTTTTTAGCAATTTAACCTTGATTTTTTAAAGATACTATGACTTCCATCTTTTAAATTAAAGAGATACGATGTTTATAGAAGTGATCTTTGAGAATCCCTGTTAAAGTCTTTAATATGCTACACCAGCAATATATTTTAAAAGAGATGAAAAATAACTGGAGAGAGATTACTACTAACTTTTCAGATATTACAGATGCTTTTCTGAGATATATCTGTACATTATCGAATAAGAGTATTAAGTGAATTTAATTATCAGGGAAGTAAGAAAACCCCAGAATAAATGACAATGTTTAAATAATGAGTAAAGGTCAGCTTGAACATTTAATGAGTATTATTAATGAAAGTACATAATGATGATGGTAAATGCCAACCCAAAATGTCCCCTTAGATTGATAACTCTTAAAACATTCTGAATTAGAGGTAAAAAATAAGAGAAAATTTGTTTTTCTATTAATTTCAAAATATTTAAGGTTATATTTTATGGTTCTATAATAATGAAGTTTTTTTATTGTTATGGTTTTTTTCAATTTTACTGTAACAATGAAGATACTAGAATAATATTGTAGAATGTCAGTAGATTAGATTGTTGTTGTTACTGGTGACATTTTCAAAAAGCTCCAAAAATTCTTTATTTTCTTGTTTTTTAATACCATATTGATCATTTAAAATTACTTTTTCTAGCATTTAAATATAGGTAAATATAATTTGATATTACGTTATTGGTACTATCAATGATTAATTTTTATTTTAATTTCAAGTGTTGGTTTATGAATGCAATTTATTATATATGTATTTTTAAATGATGAAAGAATATCTAAGACATAGATGTTAAAGTATCCTTTAATTTTTACCAATTTTCATTTATTTTGACACAACAATAAGAAATAACAAGTTTTAAATTAGCATATTTAGTTATGACTGGTATTAAGAAATTAAGTTCTGGCACATTAAACAATAATTGAGGAGTCAAGATCAGAGTGCTCCGAGAGTAGAGTATCTGAGTTCAGGCTCTGGAGTCAGAATGGCTCAGCTTCAAGTCTCACTGTGTTACTTAGTTGTGTAAACCTGGGAAGTCACTTGAACCCTCTAACTTCACCTCCCTTCTTAGCAAATTGGGGTAATACTATCTAATTAATAAAACTAGATATCAGTCTCTCTAAATAACTCCTGAAAAACAAGGAGAATGAGTTCTGGAGTTCTTGAATGCCTGGTTTCAGGTGATCTTAGAACCCAGATGTGTCGCATTCCTTTTCTTCATATTTTATATGCAGATCAATTTTCCCCTTCTCCCTCAGCAATTCAAGTTGTATGGTTTGTTTTTACTCTTTTAAAGTGGTCTGGTTTGTATCGATCATTTACATTAGTGAAAATGTTCCTCCAGTCAGCTATTTAAAACCTAGGGTTGAAAAATGATCAATTTACAAACATGAGAGAAATAAAATATCTGGAAATAGTGAAAAAAACAAAACCATGGTCTCACAAGAGGTGAATCCCCCCAAAATACTATAATTGCAGGAAAATATTAAGGCAATTTGACAAACATTTTTGGAGGACACACTACTAAATATAAGTAGATTGTGTGTGGGAAAGAGAGGTACGTAACACAGGTCCCTACTCTTCAAGTGGTTCATGATATGAAGTACTAATTTGAAAAATCATTTCATCTTCTCTTTCTTCCTTCTTTCCTTTCTTCTCTGTTTCTTACAGTCCTTTTATAGTCTAATCTCTGGCTTCAAGTTATTTTTCATGAGTTAGTTAGTACTTCAACAATATTTCCTTATTATAAATCAGAGTTAAAATTATGACAAATTTCCATGACATATTTGATGAAAATAAGTCCTAAGCATGATTTCTTTTCTAGTTTGTGGACTTGAAACATTGTTGCTTTTGTGAAGTTTGTCATCTCTTCATGATATGATCTGAATACCAACATGCCCCAAATTATCTGTTCCAACTAGTCTGCCCAAACCCTAAATCACCAGACGTATCATTCTTTTGAATTGATATCTTGTTGATCTCTTAACAAAGAACTTTAATTTAAAAGAAAACCTTTCATACAGTACTTTTATTGCCGTGATAAAGCTTGAAAATTGCATATGGTGAAGGGCGATACAGATGAAGGCAAAATCATTACATAGGAGGGAAAAAAAAAGGAAGAAAAGAAGAAAAAATACAAGAAATCTGTGTTAGGGATTTGAGGATAAAACACAAGATGATAAAGCTTTAATCATCACCATCAATTTTGAGAATAATGAGGATAATATGTGGCCTGTAATTATTTAAGACAATTTACCTAAACATTTTTGTTCATACTTACAGTATTAAGTCTCTAGTATAGTTAGGTCTTAAGGCAGTAGTTCTGAAATAGTGTGCTGAAAACCAGAAGTTTGGAATTCAGGAATTTGGATATTAAATAAGAACCCAGATAATTACAGTGCAAAATGAAGTTTTAAAGAAACTTGCCTAAGCTGCTTAAAAGCAGTCAAGGGTCATTATTACAAAGTTTGACTCCAAACCGTATATATCTATAATCCAGAACTTTTAAAATTTAATCTTTCACATTTGTTTTTTTATTCTAAGATTTGTAACATTTGTGTCTGAAACCAGTTGGAAGAGAAATGATGATTAGAGGGGAAAACAGAGTACTATTATGTTTTAAATTACTGTTTATCATAAACTATAGCCAATTTTATCATCCTGTGTCTTATTTTCTTTATAGACACTCAGGATTAAAAGGTACAATAAAGATCATCTACTCATTTCTTAAGCAAAAAGTCATGAATGTGCACAACTAGTTTATTATAAGGATGATCATCATAAATTATTTATAAAAAGGAAAAAGTCTTCAATGTTCAGCTATAGGGGAATAGTTAAATATGATAAAGACACAGGAATAGGATAATATTGAGCCAATATAAATTACATCTCAAAACAATGTTTAACAACATGAAAAATATTCACAATACACTGACAAGCGAAAACAAAACGTAAGTTGATAGTCTAGAATTATCTGTCATGTTCTAATAACAAAGGCAGAGATGAGACATTCTTTCTTGGAGCTTAATCAGACTCAACTATTTTTCACCAAATATAAATAACTTATATCTCCCTGTCTGGTTTCTAAACATGTGAAACTAGAATACCAGCACTCTAGACCTGTGTTAGTGAACATCTTATTCTGACTTAAAGTAAATGGGCTGAGAGGAAGCATTAAAAAACTAGCATGAAAGGTGAAAAAACTATTTAAAAATTATGTGATCAGTTCCCTCTACTCAATACTTTATAGGTTATCCTTGGTTAAAGTCAGGTCCATCCTAAGGATATGGATATACAATTGGACTACACTTTTCTTTCATTGTTGTTTTTTATTTTAGTGGTCTATTCTTGTGGGGTTTTTTTTTTTTTATAAAATTAAACTATAATAAGTATTCATACGAGTTTTAGTTTTGAATTTCACATTAAAATGCTTTTTATAATAAAGCTTCATCAGATGTTCTATATAGCCCCTGACCCCATAGACTATATTTCCTCTCAAGGTGTTTTCTTTCCTTCAAGACCTAACTCACATACCAACCCTGCTAAGAAATAGTCCCCGTCTCCCACAGTCAGAATTAATCTTGCCTTCTTTTGTGCATGTTAATTACTTTTTCTTACAGCAATTATTATGGTATTTCTGTTGTCCACTGTTGTACAAATTTCACCACAAAAGTTAGTGCTTAAAACAACAACATTTTCCATGTTTCTGTGGTTTGCATGAGATCACTTGTGCAATTCCTGCTAGGAGTCTGTCATGTGGTTGCAGTCAGATGGCAACTGGGGCTGGAGGCTTCTGAAGACTTGACTACCTTGGTAGATAACATGTCTTTCTCACTCACATGTCCGGTGCCTAGGCCGAGATAACAGGAACAGATGAGGGCTGGCTGGGCATTTCTGTTCCTCCATGTATTTGCTCCATACAGCTCACTTTGGCTTCATCACAACAAGATAGTCTCAGGATAACTAGATTTTTTATACAAAGGCTGCTTTTCTCCAGAATTAGTGTTCCAAGGCTGAAACTAGACACAGGCTAAAGCTGTGAATTTTCCTTATGACCTAGACTTGGGAGTTCTAGAACTTACTTTTGCTATCTTCTACATATAGACCAGGAAGTCACTAAGGCAAGCCTCAATCCAAAGAGAAGGGAATTAGACTCCATCTCAATGTGAGGAGCTGTATGAATGTACAGGGAGAGAAGAGTGGCCATCTTTGGAAACTACCCAGAGCATGTAGCATAAACAAGAATTTCAGTGCTAAACAGGGAGTTGAAAGATCATCTGATTCAGCTTTCTCATTGAAATGAAGAGAAAAAGCATAAGTAGAAATATAAAATAATTTTTCCCAAATCAAATAAACATATTTGCTTCTTTTCCCTTCATAAACTGAAGCCTCAGGAATATGGTAGTGTTGTGCATAGCCTGTGCCATGGTTTGTTCACAACCTTGCAAAAGATTGTGCATAAATTATACATACAAGCACTTTCTAAATTGAATAGAGTATGCTATTAGACATTTAAAAGGAGGGTGGAAATCAATAAAAGGAAGTAGAAGTTGCAAAGGAGTGTTTATAATGATTAACCTTGCTAGCTAAGCTGTGAAGGAGGGAAATTAGGCTGTGAGGGAAGTAGGGGCAAAGAAAAGATGACAAGATCAAGGATTACATAATCCCCAAAGTCCAAAATTATTGAAACTTAGTTCCAGGAAGGAGTGAGCTGAAAAGACTGCAGGTGGTGGTAAGAGAGAGGGGTGCTTAAAGCTGAAATTATTGAAAGGTGCGTTGATGGTATCAACAACTCTGGGTATGACCCATAGAGTGTATGCTGAAGTGGTAGTACAAAATCCGTGAAACATAAAATGTCAAGGAATTGAAAATCCTGTACTTGAGACAATTGTCCATATGGATATTGAAATAACTCAGAATTATAACTGGCATTATAATGAGGTGGGGAATCTTCAAAGATGCTCTATAAGCTTTCCTGCCATGAATCACACAGGAATGCCAGTGGGGGCATAGTCTCCAGACCTTCCCCTTTCCAGACATATTTCCTGTGACCTCTAGTCCCACAGGACAGCCCCCCCAGCCCCACCCAAAGGGCCAGGCAGTACTAATAGGGTAGAAGCCTACTAGGAAGTGAACAGGCCAGGCACCTTGCCCAGGGCCTATGATCAAACCCCATTGGAGAGAACTCTGGACGAACCATGCCTGCATTCCACTCCCATCCATAGCAAAGGGATTCATATTATCTCATGACATGTCTGGGATGCAGAGAAACACTACTGGCCTTCTGTAAAAATGGGACTCAATTTTTTTTCCCAAAATGTATATTCAAGTCTATAAAACTAAATAACAATAATCCTGGCACACATATATAGTGTGAACCAAATTTTACCCATTCGGAGACCATCGACACAATTGCTTGAGCTGCTAGGTAAACATGTCTTTGTGTGAAAATGGGAACAAAATTATTCCCACAGATTTCTCTGTGCATTTGAACTTTTCAGAAATGTGCCACTGCCTAGAGAGTCCATCGCTATACTGGTCACCTTAGAAATTAGATTCCACTCCCAGTCTGTTGTTCCTGTCAGTGCAGTGCTATCCCAAGCTCACTTAAATGCTACACGAGGTCAGTGCAAGTCTACTCAGTGCCTACCTTTGCCGGTCCTTACCATGACCCTAAATAGGTGAAACAATAACATCTAGAGACATGTTTACATACTGTCATGTCATTTTACATTTATTCTAAGTTTGAATTCCTCTTTCTTATGGAGTAGTCTGAGAACACTAATTTTTGAAATGGCACTGTGTTGAGAAAAGGGTTAACAAAACTCTATCTCTTGTCTATGAAATTTGGCCTCGGGTTAACTTTTTAGCTCTGTTTGCCTGGAAACCTGGTAGAGGTGGAATGTCAGTGTGCTGCTGAGGAATATTGTGTATGATAAAAATGACCTCTGGTTGTCAACTGCCTCTGACCTGGGAGGGCAGAAGTAAAAGTAGCAGATTGGGAGGCATAGCTTTGGCAGTCCCAAGGTGTGATGATTCCTGCTGTTACCATGTCCCTGTGGAGCCCCGGACACTTTGCCTATTGAGCTGTTTTATAGGATATACTAGTTCCTAAATGGCAAGATTTTCTTTTCTTTTTTTTTTAAGGCTAAATAGTATCTCTCTCTCTCTCTCTCTCTCTCTCTCTCTCTCTCTCTCTGTGTGTGTGTGTGTGTGTGTGTGTGTGTGTATTACATTTTCTTAATCCATTTATCATTCTACAGACATACTTAGGTTGTTTCCATTTCTTGGCTATTGTGAATAATGCTGCAATGAACATAGGAGTACACATACCTCTTATAGAGTTCATTTCCTTCGGATATATACCCCAGAATGGAATTGCTGTATCATATGATAGTTCTACTTAAGATTCCTTCAGGACCCTCTGCTCTTTTCCATAGTGGCTGTACCAATTTATATTCTCATGAACAGCATACTAGGGTTCACCTTTCTCCTTATCCTCTCCAATACTTACTATCTTTTGACTTTTTGATAATAGCCATTATAACAGGTGTGGAGTGATATCTCATTGATTTGCATTCCCCTGATGATTAGTGATGTTGAGCATCTTTTCTACCCCTAAACTATGTACTCTTAAAAATGGTTAAGATGGTAACTTATGAGTATTTTATCACAAATTTTAAAAAATGTATGATATACAAAAGGGAGGCTGCTATCAAGAAAATGAACCTCAAGACACAAGACATAAATCACAATGGCTTCCCTAAATATTAAAAAATAAAAAGCTACAAAGGTTGTCCAGAAAGTATCCAGCCATATAATATAAAAAATGGAGGCATTTATGGCTGGTTTTGTTGTTTTGTTTTTTTTCCAGACAGCCCTTTTATATTGTGGTGTGCAGCACCTAAACCAGATTGCACTTGTAAGTCACTGCTGTACCTACTTCTATGAATCTGCTCTGTCACTCCTTAAGTGTCACATCAGGGCAGAGAACAGCTCCTGATGGCTGTGCAGACTGCCGTCAGGTCTCCCTCCACTGCACAAAAATGCTAGTTGCTGCCCCGATGGCACACTGTGCTTCCTTCTGTCCTTTTAAGTAGAGCCAGAGCCAAGCATGGCCTATGACATTTGTGAGTCGAAAAGAATAGTTGAACTAAGAAGATCCCCAGAGTGCTCCTTGCACCCAGATACCTGTTAAAAATATTTACCCATGCCATTCAGTATTCTGTATTGTGCAACCAAAGGCAGATATCAAAAAAGTAAATGGAATTCAGAAAGCTGACACCAGACCTTGGTCACCATAAATGACTTTGAATTTCAACCCTTTTCAAGTTTATCAGAATACTCAGTCTTATTATATAAAGTGATAAAATTTGAACCTTTCAAAATACAAAAGTATTATTTTTTGATGAAATTGCTTGCTCTTTAACCTTTTGCCTGTAGGTAGTGTTCCACGTAGGATTTTGATAGAAACAAACTTGTTTTTAGTTTTGCTAAGTATTGTTCAAGTAATTAAATAGGGTCATCAAACTGAGACTGCAATGCCCTGGAGGTCTATGTAAGTGAACCGAAACCTAAGCCAGTCACTGCCCCCGCGTTCCAGAAAACGAAACTTAGGAACAGCCAATGACAAACAGCCAACTAGGCTTTCCCACAGAAGGCAGCCGCTTGAGAGAGCTAATCAAATAGTTTCTTCACTTCACTTCCACATCTTCTCTATGAAACCCTACCCCTTAGCTTCTGTCAGCAGAATACTTTCGGTTTGGCGTTGCCCAATTCAAATCAATGTTTGCTCAGATAAACTCCATAAATATTGATATCTCTCACTTTATCTTTTAGCAGTTCAAACATCCATACTTTTTCAGTTACATATAGATGTGCCAGTCTCTGCTTGCATACTGACAGTTTGCTCATTACCCAAAAAGCAGTATATACTTTAATGATCACATTGTCAGTAACGGTCTGGGGTGTACTGAAAATTGTGCCCTGGTGCTATTTTTACTGCAATATTTGGTGATTTTACTCTAAAATATTTCTTCTAATGGGATGGTTCAGAAGCAGGAAGGGAAGTTTAATAATGTTATGCAAGAAGTTTTAATTGAACCATCTTTCTGCCAAATGTGGCAAGGGAGCTGTGTGTGTGTGTGTGTGTGTGTGTGTGTGTGTGTGTTTGTGTGTGTGAGCATACATGCGAGTGCACATTGATATCCATTTTCATCCTACACCCTATAAGTTACTTCTTCATTAATAAGTATAATGAGAACATTCTGTTATTCTCTCTGAAAATCACTATTCAGATATTGGTACCCTGAAAGGTAGCCTGAGTAAGTCCTTACTCAGAAACAAGCATTAATAATCTTAACCTTCATGATGCGTGTGGAACTCACAGACTGTTGCATGAGACGGCACAGTGTATGTTCTTCCATAACACATAGGCACACTTTTCTCTGCCCTTTCTATTAGACACCTGTAGGTACCAAATAGTACAGTGCATAACGTTCTCATCCATAAGAACTTCTTCAGTGAGGGGCTTTCCTCAGGCCCAGGTAAGTGAGTGTTAACCTTCTTTATGAAGCAGATGATGCCTGTGTTCGCCTCAGTTTCATAAGGATAGCAATGGTAGCATCCACATTGACACATAGTTAGTACTTCCTGGGGTGCCAATCAACTGCTGGCAAAGGTCCTATTTCCCACCATGACCTTGAATCCTGCAAGGAAAACAGAGGGGCTGAAGTTTGGACTTTGATCAGAGTCTATATGTGTTTTCGTGCACTTACGTACTGTGTGTTTGTGTATGTACGTTTGTTGTAATGTGTTTGTTCTGTGTTTCTAGTTTTATTTTTAGTTTTGCTAAGTATTGTTCAAATAATTAAACATGGAGGTCATTAGATTGATGTGGCTGCAACGCCTTCGAGGTCTTCGTAAGCAAACCGAAACCTAAGCCAGTCACTGCCCCTGAATTCCAGAAAAAGAAACTTAGGAACAGCCTATGACAAAGAGCCAACTAGGCTTTCCCGCATAAGTCAGCTGCTTGAGATATTACTAATCAAATAATTTCTTTGCTTCACTTCCACACCTTCTCTGCAAAATCCTGCTCCTTAGCGTGCCAGCAGCATGCTCCTAACTACTTTTGGTTTGGCGTGTATGTGTCTATTTGACCATTTCTTGCATGTGCATTTGTGTGTGTGTGTTCTGCCTGATCAGCTTTTGTGTGTGCCATGCTGCCTTTCAATGTGAGTGTAATCACCTGCCTCATCAGCATCTCCTTTGACTCCTCCTTTGGAATCTGAGTGGGATACAAGCTGAGTGGAACATGGAAGTGCTCTGTAGAGACTGGCCTGAAAGGAAAGGCCTGATTATTTAGCCCTGGCCAGGAACTGGGAGAGAAGAACACGAGTAGTTGCCTGAACCTGTTTATGACCCAGGGGCATGGGATAACGTGGAGAGTGTGACTGATGAAATGAACTTCCTCATGAATTCCCCAGGGGGGAAAGTTCCTGTAATTTGAACTGGAAAGTTGAGATTAGGGTATTTTAAATATAGGTGAAGGATCAGATGGGGAAGTTGGGGTCACAGGTAAAGCCTGAGGTCTCAGGACTAACTTGTTACTTTTTCATAAACATTAGAGCATCTCAAAAGTCACTCACTGAGAGAAGAGATGGTATTTGAAGCTGGTCTTCCCCTGTGATTATAGAAATACTGATAAAAATAACCACAATATGGGGAATTTTCCCAAAATGTATTTAAATTGACAGTGTGGCCTAGGCATGGGATGTCACCATGGTGAGGACAGGTTTGGGAAATCTTTTCTTTTCTGCTTTTCCCATTGATGTTTCAGCTTCCAGTTATTGCTCCCATGTTGTCACCAAAGTTCCTGGCAGGTGACAAGAACTAGAACCATTGTATTTGCAGGGAGGTGCTATAGCAGCTTTCAAAAAAGGTTAATAAAATTAATAGACCCCTAGCAAAATATATTAAGAAAAAAAAGAGAAAAATGCAAATAATCATGAAAGATACAATGGAGACAATGCACAGATCCTATGTATATTAAAAATAAATGAAGAGAAATTGGAAGAGTTATATTATGATCATTGATTGAAAACTCAGTAGTTAGTTGTCAATTCTACCTAAATTGATCAATAGAATCAATGCAGTCCCAATAGAAACCTATCAAGTTTTCATGGAAATTGAAAAGCTGGTCCTAAAATTTACATGGAAATGCCAATAATTAAGGAAAGCCAAAGCAGTCTTGAAAAAATACAAAGCTGGAAGACATATACTACCAGATACTAATTTGTATTATAAAGGTACAACAATAGATATAGTATAGTATTTGGCACAAGCATCAACAAATAAACCAGTATAGAAAGCCCAGAAATAGACCCACACATATTCGGTTACCTAATTTATAAAAAGGCACTACTCTAATTCAGTGAATGTGGGGGAAGTAATGTCATTCCACCAATAGCACTGTGTCAAGTGGATGTAAAAGGGATAGATAGAAGTTTTAGCAATCCAGTTAGTACAAAAAAAATGATAATTATCTTTATGATTTTAGACTAGGCAAACATTTCTTAAACAGGACAAAAAAGTACCAAACATGATGAAAATATTGATAAATTGAGCTTTGTTAAAATTAAAAACTTCTGTTCATCAAAAGTCAATTCTGGGAACAAATCACAAACTTGAAAAATATTTGTAATATATAAAAACAAAAAGGACTTGTATTTAGAATATAAAAATAACTCTTACAAATCAATAATAAAGATACTGACTAATTAATTCACACAAAATAAAAAAGGCTTGAAGAAGTACTCCACCGAAGAAGATATCCAAGTACACAATAAGGATATGAAAAAATGTTCAACATTATTACATGTCAGGAAAACAAAGAGTAGTCATGATGAGATATCATTTTATGCCCACAGGATGGCCGAAATTAAAAAGACTAAGAAATATCAGCTCTGTACAATTAGGTAGAGCAACTCAAACTGACACACACTGGTAGTGGGAGTGTAAATTTATATGATCACTTTGGAAGGCTAAATACATACTTACCCCATCACCTACCAATTCTTGTCCTGGATAGATAATAAGAGAAATTAGTCGATAAGTCTACCAAAAGACAACTAAAGAAATTTTTATGAGATTGTTTTTCTTAAGAACTGGAAGCAGTCTAATAGTCTATTAACAATAGAACGGTTAAACTGAGTATTGTGGAACCTCACAAGGCAATGAAAAGAAATAAATCTATTATTACATATAACAACATGAATGAATCTCACAGACTTAATTTTGGATGAAAAAAGCAAGATATACAGGGCTGTCTGGAACATATCTAGCCATATAATATGAAAAGTAGACTGGTGGAACTTTTTCTGGACAGCCCTCATAGAACAGTATATATGTATGTATGATTCCATCTATATGAAGTTCATAAATAGATAACATTGATGTATGGTAATAGAATTTACAATAGTATTTGCCTTGGGAATGTCACCAAGGAGGTGTTATGATGGGGCTTCTAGACTGCTAGAAATATCCAGTATTTAGATCTAGAAGTTGGTTACATGGGTGTATGCACATGTGAAAATTTGTTAATCAGTTCACTTGAAATTTATGTCCTTTACATATTTTAGTATCTCATTAAAAAAATAAAATAGTACAGAGAGGATGCAACAAAATACATCATCTTTATATCTGAGACTGGCCAAAAAGCTACGGATAGGCTGAAAGATGTCATTAATAAAGCCCTCTACCCAAGGGGAAAGGAAGGCTCAACAGAACACAGAGGTTTATGGTAAATGGAAAAATAAATTCACTTTATTTTTATACCTTAGCAAGTTAACACTACTCAAACAAAATTACATAGCTTAAAATATTATATAAATCACACTAATATTACATAAATTATATAAATTATACAATTAATATAAGATGCATAATATAGGTTCTGATTTATAGTAAACATTAAAAATATATTATTACACTATTATGCTATTTATACTATTGCTACTACTAGTTATTACTACCATTATGATTCTGCTGTTGTCATTGTTAGTGATTATTATTAGTAATTGTGTCTGAACCAGAAACTTGCATTGTACCACTGTCAATTCCTTCTGACTTCTCGCATCCACATCCCGTCATTCGGTCTGTTCTCCTTTTCTCTGACCCCACATACAGGAAAATCAGCACTGGCTATGGGAAATTGATACAGATTTAGTTTTTGAAGCAGACTGTGGGCCTGAGACGAGGTAAAGGGACAGGAGGGCCTGAGGGACGTGCCCCCTCAGACAGGGAACTCGCAGATGGCCAGAAAGGAGGATGAGCAGGTCACGTCATTCCATTTGCCATCTGGCAGCATTGTCACACAGTGCTCCCCAGGGTCCGCATTGTTGGGCTCATTACTGTTCCATTTTTGGTACGTCACTTTCTTTCCTGTGAGGTCCACAAAATGACCTTCAGCCTCCGCATCTGTGATGCCCAAGAAGGCCGTTCCTCCTCTGGCTACACGCTTGATGGCCCGGTTCTCTTCATCACTCCGGGGTGTGGCCACAGAGGCCTGCAGCTGGGAGCACAGAGCCACCACTCTGTCAAAGGTCATCACTTCACCATTGGTCAGGAAGAGCTTCTGCCCAACTTGCTTGCCCAAAGCAAAGGTCAGCCCTAAAATGGGAAAATGTGGGTGACACTGGCTTGTCGTTAAGTCCCACCCAAGGTATTTTTCTGTATAAAAGCTTCTCTAGTAGAATTGCCACATGAAATACAGTATATCCAGTTAAATTTGAATTTCAGGTAAACAATTAGTCTTTTAGTGCCCTTGCAATTTTGGATCATGTGATTTTGGTCAAATACTATACAAAAAACAAAAAAACCTTGTTGTTTGCCTGAATTTCAAATGTAAATGAGTACCTTGGAATTTTTTGTTGTTTGTTTGTTTCTTTAATTTATTAAATCTGGCAAACCTAATCTGAAGAGAGACTGGAACAAAAGAAAAGCCCTTTGTCCTTTTGGATCAGAGTTCTGATGACGTATAATCTCTAATCCTGAACTTCACCCCAATATTAACTTGCTAACAAACAAAAATATCTGAGGATATTGCCCCAGGCCAGGAGAGCGAAGAAGGAACCCTCAGGCCCCCTTGTCAGGCCTCAACACCAGCATAACAAAGGGAAAGAATCCTAGGTCCTACCTTCATTGACACGTGTACATAGTCAAGACTATAGTCAAGACTACAGGGTTCGGTCTCTGGAGTCAAAATGACTTCAATTTGTGAACTACCTCTGTCACCCAGCTCTGTGTGTTTGAGCAAGTTATGTAATTTCTCTTTGCCGTCATTTCTACCAAAAGGTTGTGAGGCATTCACGAGACCAGAATATGAGAAAACAACTACCCAGGTACTAGAAAATTATATCTATTTAATAAATACTTGTTGCCTTCCACCTTCCCAAACTTCAAGCTACCTGAGAAAGAAGAGAGCAGGCTTACACTTTTTGATACGGTCTAATTCTGATCGCAGAGCCTTTCTTTCTGAAGCAGCCAGGGCACTATCACAATCTAGAAAATTAAAACAAAGTGAAAGAGCATTGTTGAGAAGGGGTTTCAGAATTATGAGCAGGTATGGTAATTTTATCAGAAATTTTTTTAAAATTTCTTTACATTGTTATTTGCTCTTTTAAAGAAAATAAAATAATACTATATCAAGAAGAAAAGAAAGAAAAGTATCTCTATTTCCATCTAGCCCAAAACATCTATCTTTATCTGTTGAATGTATCCACAGACACTATATACACATACACACCCACATGCATATGCACACACAAGCAATCCCTGTTGACCTAGCATGACAGCACTTCATAAGCCAAGCTAGTCACTGTTTTTTTTTGTTTCCAAATAAACAGCTTTATCATAGATAAAGAAAAAAAGAGAAATATTTTGAAAAATTATTATGTGATGGTGAATATTGACTAAAAAGATAGTGTTTTTTCTTTAGAAACGGGTAGTGTTTATTGTTTTTGTATGTTTTGCTTTTTTATCCAGGATGCATGCTATTAATCAGTAAACCAAGATTTTTTGTGAATTACTCATTATTTAAGGGAGGTTAGGTAAGGCAAGTCATGTGTAATAGGTAGTAAAAATGGCCTTAATATAGCACAGCTTCTCTCATTGAGAAATGGAGTCTCCGGCCTGGGTTCAATTCCAGCCAGGGAACTACCCCACCCCCACCCCACCCCCCAAAAAAGAGGAAAGATATGGAGTCTCTTTCCCCACTCCTTGAATCTGGGATGCACATGTGACTTGTTTTGACCAATAGAATGTGACAGAGGCTAAGTCTTCAAAACGTCTTAAAGTTTCAATTCCTTCTACTTTTGGGAATCTTGGTACCCTCTCTTTGTGAACAAGCCCAGGCTAGCTTGTTGGAGAATGAGAGTCCTGTGGCTCCATGACATACATCACTGCAGCTGATAACTGAACAGCAAGACATGTAAATGAGAACATTGGTCATCAGTTGACCACAGACACTTGAGTGAGTCCAGCTGAGACTTACAAAAAGATCACTTGGTGGGTGCACAGAATTGTTATTTAAAACAAATGGCTGAGTTATTTTTGTTGTTTGTTTCTCATGAAGTAAAAGATAACTGACATACCATGTACATCCTGCTGTTGTGAAAATAGAAATGACAAGCCCAATGTGTAGATGGCCTATTTTCTCCCTTTTGGACCAGAGCGTCAACCTCACATGGTACCAGTTAAAGGAGAGTCAGGGCCCAGCTCCTTCCGGGGGTGCCGGGTGCAAAAATGGCTCTAAGGATCTGTAATGTACTCAGGCACAGATAGGAATCCCCTGAGGCTCTAAGTAGCCTAGAGAGAGCTGAGGGTGCTGGGTCAGGAAGTAGAGTTGAGCGTTTTTTGATGAAGAAGCAGAAGGGGTATCTCCCATCTGGTACTCAAAGTCCTAGGACTCAGGATACCCTCAACTTAGACGTTGCTGCGGTAAGCTCCTTACCTAGACATGTTCCAGGGTCTCCTTTTGGGCCCACTCTTCCTGGTAATCCAGGGGGTCCTGGGTTTCCTTGAGGCCCCAATTTTCCAGGAGGGCCCTGCAAGCCTCTGAGCCCTTGGCCTGTTGGAAGACAAAGGAAACATATATTAGTGTCTGTGTTTTTGCTCTGTTTGTCCAAGAATTTGATACCTAATTCTTTTCCAGGAAACAGGAGATATTAATCCAGGACCCGTATTTCTCAGCCACTACTTCGAATGACCCAGAGAAAAAAATTCTCCTGTCCCATGGAATGGCTTGCCTTAGGGCCAGCAGAGCAGACACGATAATCATGTATCACCAACTCCAGTGTGGAAGTCTGGGATGCCAGAGAGTCAGAGCTATAACTGTTTTGAATTACAATATGTAGTTGAGAAAAATACAGCCTACATAAATAGGACACTATTCTCCTCACATCCCCAAACAGTTTTGTCTGAAAGGTAAAGAGTCAGAGAGATAGAACAACCCAAGCTTACCTGGTTCTCCCTTTTCTCCCTTGGCACCATCACGCCCATCTTTGCCTGGGAAGCCATTGATGCCTGGAGAACCACAGGTGATTACAGGGCAGGTCTTCTGGACGTTCTCACAGGATTCCGTTTCCGAGCAAGATGCGGTCACCACACTCAGGAGAAGGAGAGGGAGCGATGGAAAAAGGGACATAGTCCTTCCCTTAGTGTGTGAAAAGTCAGGGACAATTCTTTCATTTGTTCAGTTAATCAACACATAATCATCAGACATTCTCTCTGTCCTATGACCTGGACTGAGCAGAGGTGATGAAGACATGGTTAAACCATTCCTGCCTCCTTACTGGGGATTTGGAAAGGTAAATCTTCTGACACTGTGTGATCAATATTTTAACAAAGGTAGGCACGGCAGGATGCAGTGGGGACCATAGGGACGGGGTCTTGAGTGCCCAGAGGTCTGCTATGACCTTGTCATTTGTGAAGAAAGCAAATGAGCCTAAAGCATTGCCAACACATTTATGTCTGTTAGTTTGCAGCAGAGAAGTTGGGGAGTGAATAGAGGCCCCAGAAGCTTCTCTTCTCATGTCTGCCCTTTGGGCTCCTCCACCACCTGCGTCCCATCCTCATGTCTGGGCAGACCATTGCTGTCCAGGGCCAGCTAACCATCAATGGCTCAGTGGCAGTCACTGAGCTGCAGCTGGAGATCTGGAGAGGAAGAGTCACTACTAGTCACTAACTAGCCCAGCCCAGAATTCACTTGTGTTTGCTCCTCTGGAGGTTCTATTTCCCATTGCAGGAGAGACTCACCAGAGGTGGCATTTTCTCTGCAAATCCCTCACTACTTTGGCCCTGGAAGGGTACCAGATGCCTCTTCCTTCTTGGAAACAATTCCCTGTGTTCTGTGAGTCAAAAACACCGGCAATTAGACCACCTTCCTTGATTGCCTTCCCATGTCCCCATCTTAGTGTTTCATCTGTCCTTGGAAACCCTCTTTTACGACGGCCCTTCCTCAGGAATTTTCAGTAGCGCAGGTTCGTGGGCCTCATCCTTCTGGCTCTCTTTAAAAATGAAGGCAGTCTCATTTGCTAATGGCCAGATGAATGCAGGAAAGCACAGGAGCCCCAACATACGCAGAAAAAGAGACACCCTGCATGGCCTCTGCCTGCCCGCTCCCCACCTCCACCCCCGGGTAACCTCCTCTAGGCTTCCAAGGTCAAGTCAAGTCCCCAGACAAACGCAGAACCCCAGACCCACTTACCAGAAAGGACTTCCTGGGGCTTCTACAAGAGCAAGGACGCAGAGACAAGGAAGCTGGCCCTCCAGGCGGGCCTCTGGCAGATGCCTCAGGGTGAATACGGAGGCAGGGCTTGGCGATTGCAGGGCACCCTGTCACCTGGGACAGCACAGGCCTGGCCTTCAACCCCAGATTAATAAACAACTCTTCTAGGACTTCACTAACCTCCTTTCAGCATTTCCCCAGGGGCTTCAGGCACAGTGTTCAGAGACTGTTTGCTTTAATACTGCACAAATCTTCCTTCAGATTGACGTCCATTTCGGCAATTCTCGTTGCTGAGCACCGTAAGTAAGCTCTCATGATATATCATGTCAAGATCATTGTTTCCAACATAAAAACATAAGGTACCCCGGAATGTATCTACGTGCTTGTGCACACAAACTGTACACGCAGATGTGTGTGTACACACACTCATCCATGAAAGCACAGCAGACCCCTTGCTGCCTTTAACACATCAAGACCACTCTTGCCTCAGGCTCTGCACTTGACATTCTCCTAGCCTGAACATCCCTCCCACTGTATCACTGGCCAGGCCTTTCTCCTCTGTTTAGATATCCCTGTCTTGGAGAAACCAGTCTTAATCATTTTATCTAACGTAGTCTCACTGAGCCACTCTCTATCCTCTTAGCTTGTTTTATTTTCTTTCATATTATTTGTACTTGATTGTATTATATTCTAGCCATTTACCTTTTAAATTTTTTATTGTGGTAAAATAGTTACCATTTTGACCATTATTGGGTGTACCATTCAGCAGCATTAAGTACAGTCACATTGTTGTGCAACCATCACCACCATCCATCTCCAGAACTTCGTCCTCATCCCTGACTGACACTCTGTGCCCATTAAACACCAATTTTCAATCCCCAGCCTCTGGTTACCTTTTGTCTCGATGAATTTGACTATGTTAGGTACTTATATTAGTGGAATCATACAATATTTGTCATTTTGTGACTGGCTTATTTCATTTAGAATAATGTTTTCAGGGTTTATTCATGTAGCAGCACCTATCAGAATTTCCTTCCTTTTCAAGGCTGAATAATATTTCATTGTAGGCAAGTACCACATTTTAGAAACTTTATTTTTAACAGAAAAAAAACCCTGGAAATAACTTATCGTTCAACAAGTGAGTGGATAGATAACTATGGAAAACTCACACACAAAAACAGAATGCTGGTAATAATAGTTCGATCCAAATAAGATTCGTATCTTGTTATATTATTCCAATGTCAGTTTCCGGTTTGGGCACTCACACTGTGGTATGTTAGATTCTACCACTAGTCAACGATGGCTAAAGGGTACATGAGACCTTTCGTTAATATTTATTCAATTTATATGTAAGACTAAAATTATTTCAAAAGAAAATTTTTCTGTAGGGTATCTCAAGGAAGTGGTGGGTGTTTCAGAGACTATTCTTGCTTCCTTCCAAGTTTCACAATGTGAATTGTCTGTGCAATGGCTTGAGTGTGAGAAAAAATAGGCCAGGTTCCCAAAGATAATGCTATGAAGTCTGATTGGGCTTACAGTGTGAGATCCAAGTAGTGAGAGATGAGGCGTGGGCAGGTTGACAATAGAATCATAACCTGTACGAGACTGGACTTCCTCCAAAGGGTCATTAGGGGCATTTCAATAGAAGGGAGATCATCAGATTTGAATTTTTCAAAGATTATCCTGACTACAGTGTGGGGAAGGATTGGAAGGGAGCAGGTATGGGAAAAATCAGACCCGCAAGGAGCTACTATCATCTTAAGCAGCAGATAATGGGGCCAGAATTAGGACATGACAGCTGGATCAATAAAGTGGACATATGTAATAACATCTGCATGGCATTTTTGATGAAATTTGGGAATTGGTTGTATGTGAAATAGTGAACGAGAGGAAAAATTTTTATGGGCACACAAGGTTTCTGTCTTGAATGTCATTCAAATGAGATAGGAAATGAAGGCAAAATAACAATTGCACAGGAGTTAATGGGTATCTGGTGGGTACATGGCTTGAACCATGTGATGGTGGTCAAGGGGGACAATCTAGAAGAAGTGTAACAATAATTTTATGAAGCAAAGTGGAGTCAATTCTGAACATCATTTCTAACAGAGCTGTCAAAAAATGTCATGTTAACTTGGAGTGGTGAGAGCAACCATCATGGAAGCTTTGTATGGATGTCACGGAGCCATGCTACAGAGGCCTCCAAATGCCAGAGGGAAGGGGATAGATGCCCTTCCAGGTCCCTCCCAATGGGACTGTCCTCGGTTTGTGGAAGTCCTGGTTTCCTTACTTCTTCTTAACCCATTCCCTGTGCCTGAAAGACATCCAGGGTGGTAGAGAACCACGTGCTTAAACCAAATAACAGAGACCAAGAGATTCAGGGCCTACAACAGGCTGCAGGTAACTTGTTTCTCTCTTTAGCAGCCAAACCTTCCTGAGGCTCCTGCTCCAAAGTGGCAGGAGGTGAAACAAGGTAGGTAAATCCAGGTCACGCTGGAGGTGTTGGCTTTGATTGCAGTGCTTGCTACTATTGAACACTTAGTCCCAAGGTCAACCAGCAGCCCCAGACATTTCCTGGAACTGGACCGGGAACGGCAGGGCATCTGGGTGGAAGTTAGTCTGACAGTTGAGCCACTGCTCCGGGAGCTGCCCAGGTACAAGCCCCTTCTGTTCTCCAGTCTCCAGCAGGCCTTTCTCAGCATGAGATGCCCCTCTCCGTATGGGCTGGGTTTTCCTGTCCAGAGGCTGCAGGAAAGTTAGGACCCTCACTGACCTCACTGACTCGCTCAGGGCCTGAGCCTTTGGGCTATAGCTGGGGCAGAGCTCTCGGGGTGGGCTCTTTTCACACCCAAAAGGCTGACCCACTCACAAACTGCAGGTGCCCTTTCTCCTGCAGTGGTTCTCTAGTGCCCGCTAACAAAAGCTTATCGTGCTCACTTTAGAGAAGAAAGGCTTACAGGAATTCTGTGGCTTAACACAGAGCATATGTTGAAGAGTAAATTTGTATCCAAGCGTCCTTTGATAACTGTCACAACAGGTGTCTCCACCTACAGGGTGAGCACACACACGCCCTGTGTGGGTCCTCTGTGGGCGTATGTAGCATCAGGGATTCTTCCAGCCAAGCATCATGGGAGATGCTGAGAGCCAAGGAGGCCAGAGGACTGGAACTGGCTGGCTCTGAGCTCTGAGACTGCCTTGGGGATTCCTTCTGCCTGGACCCAACAGAGCTACCAGTTTTAAGATCCACTGTTATGGACTGAATTTTGTCATTTCCTGACTGCCCCCACACCATTTATATGATGAAGCCTTAACCCCTAAGGTGACTGTATTTAGAGTTAGGGCCTATAAGGAGGTCACTATGAATAAATGAGGTAATAAGGATAGGGCCCTAATCTGATAGAACTGAAATCCTTATAAGAAAAAGAGATGCCAGGGACCTCTTTCTTTGTGAACACCTGCAAAGACCATGGGAGGTCAAAGCGACAAGGCAGAGGCCTGTCTCATCAGAAATGATCCCAGCTGGCACCTTGCTCTTGCACTTCAGCATCCAGAACTGTGAGAGAATAAATGTTGTCTGAGCCACCCCTTCTGGGATATCTTGTTAAGGCAGCCCGAGCTAATACACAGACTTGGGTCAGGCGGAACCTAACAAATCCCAAACCACTCCAGTGGACTAGGAAGTCGGGGACACAGAGAAGACTGTCGTGGACAGGAAGGGACAAACACTGCCAGGGAGTGGCTGTGCAGCGAGATGGGAACGCAGAAGGTTTTGAGGAAGACGCTCTCTGACAGAAGGGCCAAGGATAGGCTAGTTCAGGCCACTGCTAGCTAAGCTCTATCTCAGCTGCCCTTCTGTCACGGTCACTTGGGTACCCAGCTAGCAGCCCGACCCCCCAAGGCAGGAGGAAGGGGACATACACAAATCTGATTCCACTCCATCCTGACCTGAGTTCTGGGACAGGCACAGACTCCCCGTCTTAGGGGGTCTCAGTCCTCCAGCTTTTAAATGGGTTTAAAGAAAGCCCTTAAAAAGCAGAACTATGTTGGAGGGATGACTGGAATGTTTTATGTACATGGAACTCCTTGCCCTTGAGAAAAATAGACCCCTGCCAGAAAAAGAGGACCAAGCATCATGGTTTCCTGTGACAGGTAAGGAGATAGGAGACTTAGGAGACCCAGAGTAACCAGGCTCAAATGACCAAGAAACAAGCTGGCCCCCAGTTGACTCTCTTACTTAAAGAGAGGTGGAGTGGTGATGAGGCAGAGTTTGTCCTTTCAGGCGGCTCTGCATGGTTTCCAAGGAGCCTAGGAGAGATAGGGGTACCCTGCGCCCTGAGTGAGCAGCAGCTCCTAAGCAAGGTCCCAAAGGTCAGCTCTGCCATCTAGTGACCAAACTAGGAATTGCAAGCAAGTCCAGGGCTGCACTGCAACCCCACACATCCCCATCCCTTTCACTCATTCTACAAATGACTTTTCTGGAAGCTGCCATGTTATCAGGTGCTGGGATAGAACCTAGGAGATCAAGAAAAACATTAGACTGCGAGCTCACAGTCTAATGGAGAAAGCTGACACACATTTATATTAAGACAATTTCTGCTATGAAGAAAACAGAGGACTGAAAGAGGTGATGATGGAGGGACCATCACCAGGCTATGCAGTAATGGAAAGCCTCTTTGGAGAGAAAAAAGGAGTCCTAAAGTAGAGAAGTTCAGGGAAGCACCATTTAGGCTAAAGGAAAAGCATTTCAAATTCCAGATGTGGCAATGATTTTGGCATTTGAAGGTCAGGGTTTGTTCCTTCTTGAGCTGGGTGACCCTCAGAAGTGCCCTCACTTGACTGAGCCTACGTGGAAGCAATTCCTGTCCTCTTCACAGGCCTTAATTGGCCTACCATCCACAACATCGTATTGGAGGAGAGGCTTGTCTTAGGGCAGGACCTGGCTTGGCTTAGGTGTTCAGAGCCCCAGGCTTGTTTGTGAAGGTTATCAATGAAAGAGCATTTGAAGGAAGGAAGGGCAAAGCCATTCTTTATCTTCTCTGAGGAGTCACACCTAACGCTCTGCAGACCCAGAGGATGAGCCATTAGGAAAGTTTTAAAATTCTACAGCTGTAGATTAGCAGAGGAATGTAATTGGAAAGATGAAAGCAATGTTTAATGTCAGGCATTTGTAGTATTTATCCTATTTCATCATTTCCTACTGTGGAGAGAGCCCCAAATGTTTCTGAAAGATAAAATACTTTCAAATTGAGATTATTTTCCATACTCTCACTTCAGGAAAATTAGAAACAAGTAACAAAATTTAAAGTAAAAATAACAACTGGTTGGAAAATCCTCTCATATTAATGAGACATTAATAACTTACTGAAGATTTGTGGACAGACATTCATACACCACAATTTGTCTAACACTTCAGCAGCTTTATCATTATAACTGTTTTTCGCTTTCCCAACTTTTTAAAAATTTTCTCTGTCTTACTCCCACCAAAGACTATCAGAATGCTCTCCATGGCCCTAACTCCTTTTCACTTACCATGTGAGTACCCCTACTCAGAAAACCTGAAATCCCTCAAATTGTACCCATTTCTGGTTCTCAGAGCCTGCACCTTGTGGGGGCTAAGCTAATCCCTCTACATCTGAAAGGATACGTTCTTTGTTGTTTTTGCTTTTTGGTGCCGTGTTTCTTGGTTTGTCCAGGCAGTGTATCCCTCCTTGTGACAGGCAGTCCAGCACTCAGTCATCCTGTACCCAGGCTAGGTAGATGAGCTCACAAATATTTGACTTAGAAAGAGAATTAAGGTTAAAGTTCAGGAAATGAGACCTGCAGTCGCTGCTTTATCATTTCTGTGGTCCTCCCAGACCCGTGAAATTGTAGGTGACTTAGAAAGAAAAAGAATTCCCAAGGCCCATTTGAGACTTATAACAAATATTAGCATACTGTGCAATTTAAGATAGCATTTGCTTCTGAGAGGGATCAAAGTTTTGTCATCCCAAAACTGTGCCTTTTGAAATATTGGTTTTAAGCTGGTTATTAAGAAACAGCAGACTCAGAAAGAACCTTTGACACTCACTCTTTGCTGCATCAGAGATTCAGATCGAAAGGCTTGCTCCAGGAAGGAAATCTTAACGTATTCACCTTATAGCATTAAATAGGAAGGCTGCAGTCAAGGGCCTGGTAGCTGCTTAGCAAGAATTTCCCTGCCATTCGTTCCTTTTCCTCCACCACCTGTAAATTGCTTGTTTCTCATAAAATCTCAGACTCCTACCTGCTTTCTCCCTTGTCCATTATGGCAAATAAACCTCAACTGCCCAATGTGCTTCAGGTCTCTTTATCCTAAGACACTCCCGGCGTGCAGATCGATAATAAACTTTGTACATGTTCTCCCATTAGTCTGTCTCTGTTAGAAGGACTTTGAAAATGGAAGAAAAGTTTTTTTATTTGTTTGTTACCCCCAACACATCACAATTTATTTTGCATTGTTTGAGAAAGATACCTTATTAAAATTATAGTGGAACATCAGCTAGTAACAGATAAGGATGAGTATTTCAGCAAATCAAATTTGTAAGAGATCTCTGGGCACACAGTACAAACTGCTGGGTGATCACAATATAGTTTCCTATGACGAGACAAAAAAAAAAAAAACCTACCTTTTCTTTTTATCTTTTTTTTTCTACCTTTGTGCAGAAAAAGTATAAATAGGGGACACATTTGCCTCGTTACCTTCAGTTAAGCATTGGCTTTCTTCTAGGAAAAAAAAAAGATTATTAAAGATCAAAATTAATATAGAACATTCTCTTTATAAACACTTTTATAAGAAAACATAAAGTTAGTCAAATTTTCCACCCTTATGATGTAGCTAAACATTTCCTGTGGCTTCCATTTCACTTTTGACTAAAAGGATATTAAAATGGTAAGTGTATTTTCTGCAGTTTTACAAAGACGTTTAGCAATAAGTAATTTTTGCTGAAATGGAAAACTTACATAAAGAAATCATTTTTCATGTAACAGGTAATTATTTTGTAGCTTGCTTTCAAATACTGAAATTATAGTATAAAATAAACCCGAAGGGGTCAAATATGCTATTCCTGATAGATAACGATAGCAGTCAACTTCTATCCATGTGACTAAATCAGTATTATTTTTAGTGACAATGCATTTTCTTTTCCAATTAATCTGTGTTCCCAGATCACACATATGTAAAACTGAATGATTTCCAAATGTCTGATTGACTCATTCCTTGCTTAGTATATCATTATGCCAGAAAACTTAGAAATATCAGTATCTTTGTTGTGAGGTATATGAAAAAACAGCAGTGTAAAACCCTTTGTGATCCTAACTATTCTTTGTGTGTTTCTGTGTATGTGTGTAGTCGCAAATGCATTGTAGTAAGTTGTTTTCAAATATTAGGAGCAGGGTAGAGAACGCATCATCACTCTTGTTCAAAGGAAAATATAGAAGAACTCTTACCATTCATGATATTATTTCAAAAAACCTTCTATAGAATACATATTAGATGTAGTTTTCAGTCTTCAATAGCTACAGCTTCATGCTATTAATTCAGGTAGTGTGGATGAACTGACTGGAATAATCAATGTATAAAAGTGAGTGAGATCATACACTTTCTAGTGTTTACCTACCATTCAAAGCTGCCTAGATGGTTTAAATTTAAGGAATAGAAAAGTTCGTGAAAGTCTCAGCCTAATTTGTATTCTTTGTATGTAAGTGAGTACTTAGAAAGTGGTAGAGGTGGAAGATTTTAGAACTTTGCTTCACCTTAGTACAGTACTCTATGCTAATTAAATCATAAAATTTTTTTCTGAACCATTTATTTATCATTTACAGATGAGCAATTCAGCTCATTAGGAAGTTCTTATGGAGAAAGAAGCGGGTGGAGAGAGAGAGAGAGAATTAGAACACAATTACTCTGGCTAGAGATACTCTTTTTGTGATATATAAATTTATTCTTATCTTCTACACAATGACAGCTCTTGTATATTTATATGTAATAAATTAGCAGTTTTTGCTTCCTAAATAAAATTTTTATTTTTACAAAAATATTCTAAAATAGGCTTGTTTACTTTTTAAATTAAAAAAATAGAAGCTTGCCAATGCTATTGATTTTTTTCCATAACCCCACTTTTTCAGACAGTGAGCTAAATTCTGTACACATTATCTACAATATGAAATAAATTGTAAGTCATTCTTTGTGTATATTTGCTATTAGTTCCTTTCATTTATGCTTCAAAATAGACTCAGAGGTTCTTTATGAAATGGTAATGAAAATAATAAAATGGAATAGGCATTGCTAAGAGAGTCACTTAAAGAAGAGTCTGGAGGCCATTGAGGAAGTGGGGTCTGCACACGCCTCATGTCTCCATTCTTGGAACTGTCGTTATGTTGCTGACACGTTGCTCAATTCAGCTCAAGGCTGCACATCACACGTCCTGGATCAGTGGTTGCTACATGGGCATATATGGACTTTACCACCTCCTCATTATGGTGCCCAGACCATTTGCATTCTCATTTTGAAAGGACCCAATCCATTTTGACAAACTGTTCTCCAATTACACACTGGGCCCAACCAATCCCAGGTGATCCAGCCAACAACCTTCATTTGCATGGAGGACCTAAATGAGAACAGCTTCTCTTGCTTTTTGCCTGTATAAACCTTTCTTTGCTCCCTTTGGAGCACACTTCAGGTTGCTGTCTGAATCTGAACCTCCAAGATTGCAATCACTTCTCTATTCAAATACATACTGCTTTATTCTTTTATTACAGCTTAAACTTATTTTTGTTAACCAAAAGCATCCTTGGATTTCATTTTAACTCTAACATGTAAAGAGCTTGGAAGTCATTATCAGCATCCTTACAATGAGAAAAAAAGCTGAATGTCCTGAAAATAACTTTTCCTGAACCCATCAGAGAATTGAAATCACAGGGCAAATGCCACTCAAAAATCTAGAGAGACAGATGAATACAAAAAACAGCTGACTCCAGCTTACCTGGAGCAGAAACCACGAACCTAGAGACTGGTAGGGAAGCTTACACGATAATTTTGATGAATTGCTGGAGGCGTAGTGGGAACCAGCTTGAAAATAAGAAAATCAGGAGAGCCACAGTTTTAGGCGAGTCCCTGCACATTCAAGGGTTTTACGTCCAGGAACCCTACCAAGTTCTCATGGTAAATAGCAAAAAAATAAAAATAAAAATAAAAAATAAATCATCTAGTGCCTTTGTCAGGCAGAGGCAAAAGTAACCATTTGGAAATACGCTCCATTTGTCCCTGTAACCAAGGCCTACTTTCCGGTGAAAAGGCCTGAACAGAGCTGTGCCTGGGAGGATCTCAGGGCTCTGATACTTTTCTGCACTCTCTCTCCTTCCCCTGTGTGGTCCCTTGTCTTTAATAAAAGCCTTACGTAAGTGTTAAGTATATTCTGTGAAGTCCTATAAGTCCTTTCAATGATCTGATCTGTTGAAATTGTATAAAAAATCTTATTTTTCTGGCCAGACACTTGGAGGTTCATAGCCTTTCAGGGTATCCAAACTGGTGAAATGTTTGCACTGGCAAAGCATCATGATAATTAGGGGAGAAATTGCACATTTTGCATCTTTGTTAGATAGGCTGAACAGATGCACCATTTTAAATGGGACAAAAAATAAAATACAGTACTGTCCCATTTCAAATGATACGTATTACAGTTAGCCTACTGACGTCTTGAATTTAGCCCAGTGAGACTACACTGACCATATATGTACCATCGAAACGCGACGGTACCATTGTTTTCTGTCCTGTTTCAAACAGTACATGTGGTCAGCTATTATTGGAACCAGAAGCAGAAACTTCAGGGCAGAGCCTGGGAACTTGTATTTGTGAAACCCACCAGGTGGTTCAGACCACTACCCAGGTTTGGGGATCTCTGACCTAACCTCTGAGAGCTCTTCAGTTATCCTGTAGCTCCATCAAGGGCCCTGCATAGCAGGAATGGGTCTTGTCTTGTAGGAAGAAATAGCCTAACCCACACGGTACACGGTACTATGTAAATAAATTGAAACCAAAAATAATGTTGGGTTAAGCACTTGATAGAGATTATCTTTTAACTGTTTACATTTAATTGCTTGATAAGCTATAAATGTTTACAAATTTACAGTCAACCTTCAGATATATTATTATAAGTATTATCCAAATGAGTAGGAAGGACCTGTGTTATTATACAATGGTCATATGTGGAAACCAGGAAAAGGATTGTGGGTGAGAGACAGTGGTCTAGAAACATTTTTAGAGCCACCACGATCTTTCTAGACTTGCCAATGTCAATAGTGGCCCAGGAATGATCTGGGACCTCATGGCAGTGAGCCACGCTTTCAGGAACCAGCTGTCATGAGCATTTATGCCCCCACTGAGAAGGGGGTCAGACATTTCTAAAAGATGTTTCTATTTATTTAGTTTTTAATTCCTGCTGTGCTGAAATCAGCAAACAGGCAAGGGAGAAGTAGGCAGAGCATTATGGAGGAGTGATTAGGCAGGTTGATTAAGAGCCTGGATTCTACACTGGGCCTCACAATGCCGGGTTCAAGCCCTAGTATTGATATTGCTGTAGGACCCTGGACAAGTTCTTGGTCCTCTTTGTGCCTTTATTACCTCCTGTGCAAGATTTGAATAACAATGTCTCATGCTGTTGTGAGGATTAAATACATACATCAACATGTTCTGCAAGCAATGGTGATTCTTTAGTGATTACACATTAATTGCTATTTTCAGGAAGTGTTTGTTATTGTACTAATTGTTGATGCAGCTTCTTTCACATTCAACCACAACCTCTCACAATTCTCTCTTTTCAAACCACCTGGTCTAGAGGAACAAACTAATTGACCTAGAACCAAAGTCTCCTATGCCATAGAAGGTGAATTTAACACTAATTCTGAAGAAACCATAAACATAGAGGGCCAAAAAAATAGCAAAATTGACAAAGGAAAAATATTCAGTCCTTAAGGATACACTGACTATAGCATTTGTAAACGTTTATACCTTACTAAGTAATTTAATGTAAAAATGTAAGAGACAATGCATGCCAAATGGTTTTTCTTTGGTTTCAGTTTATTACTTACCCTACACTTTCTATACACGTGGATTGGACTATTTCTTTCAGTCTCTCTCTGAGGAAGTTAAGTGCAAGCAACATTTCCTGTGATTGAGTTAAGGTGTGGGTGTCTGCGACTCCAAGACAGAAAATCATTTTGGTCTTTTTTTAGAAGTAGAAGGGAAGATATTAGCTTTGATTAAGGACTAAAATATCATTCTCTAAGAGAAATAATTCTGAGTCAGGACAAAAGAACTGATTTGTGGGGTTTAGTCAATAAATTTGGGCTGCAAAAACATGAGTTATAGATATTTGTGTTTCAGACTCCAGTTATTAATTTGAAGAAATAGGAAGAGCCAAAGCGAAGTAACAATGGTCATTCTTCGTAATTGGCTCTAATTATGTATACCAGAAAACAGATGGCTCACTCAGAAGGTACGATTGGGTTTTAGTGAAGAAAGGCTATACACAGAGGTGTGACCCGGCTTTGAGGACTGCACAAGGCGTTGTGAGGCACTCAGCCTCCAGGACAAAGGGACAAGCAAGGGGAGAGGGCTCAGAGCCACAGAAGCAGGGCCACCTGGTGGGAGCTGCAGCCCCTTGCCAAACTTGGGTGGTTGTGGAGTGAGTGCAGGTATGTGTGTTTTGGCTGGAGTGAGAAAGTGGTGAAGTAGCGATGATCCTATGCTGACTCCTTTTTCCTTCTGCTTTTTCATCTTTGCCAGTACCCCCAAGGAGGATCCAACAAGAAGCCAGGGGACTAGTGAGCAACCCACAAAAGGCACAGAGCCAGGCAGTGGGGAAAGAAACAAACCTCTCATGGTGGTGAGACCTTATTAGGGACTCTAGGTTCAAAGGAAGCTATACAATACTATAGTGTTGACATCCCACCCTGTGTATTTGCCCCATTTTAGATCTTTAACTAAATTAATTAAAATTTACACTTTCACTAAAGATTTTGTTTGCTGAGAAGAAATAGTCCAATGGGTAAAAAGTATGGTATCAATGAATTGAATTCACAGCAAATGGTAAGTTAAACACTCATTATCTCCTTAAAATTCAAAGAAAAAGATTTGCACCTAAATTCAAACTATTATAGTAAAATAAAGTGCTATCACCTTATTTATAACTTAGGGTCCATAGTCTCAACTAATTTCAGAAAGACTTCAGTGGTAAAGAGAGAAACTCTCTTTAAAAGTCAATATTCTGGGAGTTCCCTGGTGGTGTAGTGGCTTAAGGCTTTGGCGCTGGCACTGTCAGCGCTGCGGCCTGGGTTCGATTCCCAGCCAGGGAGCTACCCACATACCAAAAAGCAAAAATTGAAAAAAAAAAAGTCAGTATTCCTTTGGAGGATTTAAGGCTGACTCAGCAAGAGATTTTTCATAGTAACTCTTACTAATTAAATGGTTGTTGTTCTGGCCTTTTAAAGCATGGGACAACATCACAGAATTGTTCTCCTAAGTTAAAGACAAGGGAGCTCTACCATATAGAAGGACAAAGGCATAGGTGTTGGAACTATGGGTTTGAAAACTCCAGCACACATTAAGTGCATGTTCCTCGGCAAATTGTTTACAGTCGTATGTTTATTGCCAAAAATTAGGAATCACTTTACTTCTAGGATTGTGGTTAGGATTAATGGAAATGAAGTATATGAAATGCCTACTACAGTACCTAGATGATATTGTACTTTTGAAAACACATTTTTTTTTTCTGCAAATACTTTCTGATCACCTTCATTAGGCTTTCAGTCAGGTAATACATTTTAAGTTGGACTATGGAGGCATTTAAACAATGCCTCAGGAGTCTATAGTATAATAGGGACAAACACATATGCAAGTAAAAATGACTAAGAGGGGTATGAAAGCTATAGTGCATGTGCAAATGACTATCAAGAGCCAGCATGATAATAAAGCTCTCAAAAAAGAGATGCGGCTAAGGCAGAGATGCTATGGGGAGCATCTGAGCACACATAGAAGGGGGAGAAGATTATTCTATACTTGGGGAATTTCTTAAGCAATGGAGCAGAGTGAGCAAGAACATGATCTGATGAGTTGAAAAAAAGAGACTAATTAGAGAGGATGATTCATAAAACAGAGTAGGAGTAAGCTGGTATAAGTTGCTTTGGGGATTGCCTCAAATGCTTACTTAAGCAGTTTGGATTTTACTCTAAGTGACAGGAAGATATCGAAAGGCCTTGGACCATGTAAGTGACAGATGGGATAAGTGTTTCAGGAAAGTTAGTCTTGGGCAGAATTGATTGGGTTGAATTCCTAATGTGTATGTGTTAGGAGACTCTTGATAATATCCTGTCATTAACTGAAAATATTTTGAATGTTTTCTTGTTAAGGTATGTTTAAATCAGGAATGCACTATTTCTTGTCAACATACACACAATAGAAAGAGTCTGATGTTTGAGACATATTGCTTAACTTGGAATGTGTCAACATCATTTCTTTTTTTTCCTAGCACTTAGAGCTAAGGAGCTCATGGTGCAAAAAAAATGAATGGAGTTTGTGGGGAGAGGGAGGAGCTAGGACTGTGGATGCCCTTCTTGCTTCCATGAACACTGGGAGTTCCTGGAAAACTGTAAGATTTAGAAAAGAGTCTTGGAATCAAACAAAAATTGGTTTCCATTATGACTCTACCATTTTCTGGCTGTGCTATAACATACTGATGTAGCTACTCAACTTCTGTGAAAGTCAGTTTTCTCCTTCGTAAATGGAAGTAATTATATTAAATGAGGTATATAGATATGCCCAAATGCTTGGCATATAATAGATGCTCAATAGAATTATTTAGTTTCCTTTGTTTGCAAATGATGATAGCAAGGGGAAGTGTTGGTATAGAGTATGCCCAGAATGATGGTTTGGGCAAATTCTCATGATGACAGTTAGTCGTTAGCTAGTATTATTATTCTTTAAATCTCTGATGAAGAAGAGTGCAGTTATATGGGTCCAGGGAAAGCCTTGGTTACTCTAAAGTTTTTTTCTTTGAATTCATTATCCAGTGAACTATCTCTTTTTCATGTTTCTTACGCTTGGCATTAGTTCAGCCCATAATACATTCATATCTGTTTTATATCTTTTTTAGGACAAGATGTGTGGTGTGCAGTAGCTATTGCCCATCACTTCCTTGATTTTTAGAGTAAATTCAGGGCTACCATTTTCAAGCTGAGCAGCACAAGGTGAAAGATCAAGTGTCTTTGTCATTATCACATGAGAAGATAAGGATGGATGCTCATCCCACTGAGTTGCAAGCCCAAGGCATTTTGTAGGGACAGAGCATTTTTAAGTGAATCCCATTGATCGCATTTTATAAAAAGTGCATTTCAGCACCAAAATACTGAATCCACACTCTTAACCTCTTGTTGAAAGTTTATTATTGTAACTGGCCAGACTACTATCTTCCACATCAGAGCAAAAAGTCTCCATTGTATAAACTCCATGTGGAAGTCACATACTGCTGCTTACAGTACGGGTGGGGCTCTAAGGACATTTGGTATTCTGGTAGACTATGGAGCCAAATTTAATCAGAATATGGGTCACACAAATGAATCATGACAATGATTTAATTTATTAGAAACCAAGTTGTGTTTTTGAATGAGTCATAGTGGACAAATTTGTACAGTTACTTCCAGAAATGTTACTGTTTCCTATTACTTCCAAGCAGCCCTGAATTAACCTTGGCCATGGAAAGTGAAAACTTAATTAGGTCTGATAGACTAGAGTTGCTTCTCTCCAAATACTGAGAGCATTTTGCAGTCTTTGAACACTAGGTGGCAGACGTGATCTTATTAAGATTTGCTGAGCGGCCTAGATCGCCTTTATTCTGACAGCAAGGATGAGCACTCTTGATTAAATAGTCACCCACACACATGAAGCCCACACAGGATGTTCTGATTAGAAGAGACATGTACTTCGCAATTCACAGGACATTTGTTTTTACAATATCGATGACTTGGCTAGGGATGATTTTTATGAGTCCTGCTTATTCATTTCAGTAATGGAGTATAGTCATCTAGGGCTTTTGCTATTCATTCATCAAAAAGGAGTATTCGAAGAAAAATAAGATTTCGATTTAAACCCTGACAGAACATTATGTTTTCTATTGAGAACTTCCACTTAGAAGTCTCGGTGTCCAAGAAAAGATTGACAGGAAAAAAACAATGGCCTGCATTTTTCTCTTTCAAATAGATGAGAGAGAAATGTAATTACAGAATGGACCTTAGCAATAATTTAATAACCACAACCTAGTTCCAAGTGGTACTCACATCCGTGTTTCAATATCTGTGTTGCTTTAAACAAATGCAACTTTCTGGATACTACTCCAGCCACAAGTTAGAATCCAGGGAATGTGTATATCTGCAAAGTTGTACAGGCAATTCGGAAGTGCAGACTTTCACTTTTGAGGGGCATTGTAACTCTGGAATCAAAAATCGACCCTACGTGTGTTAACTACACACCATGCCAGATTCCAGGAGCACTGAGAGGACGGAGTCTCCAAATCCTTTCTCTCTCTCAGCCTAACAGTAAATGAGAAAGTCTCTTCAGTGATCACTGTTTGTATCAAAGACGCCTGGATGAAAGATGCCATTTGGAAACAGTCATATGGAATGTACAAGGTCTGTCTAGAATGTATCCAGCCAAGTAATATGAAAAGCAGAGGCATTTATAGCTGGGGTTTGTTTTTTCCACACCGCCCTCATAAGTCAATAACAGACTCTAGCTTTATGAATTCCAACAGGTCAGTCAATTTTCAAAAGCATCAGAAAAAATGCTTACTTAAAGCACTGGGTTTAGCAGGATTGAGAAAGATTTTACAGCTTGGATCTTCAGAAATCCTGGCTTCAACGTGCTGTGGCTCTGAAATCTCTAGTCACTCTGAGGGCAATGTTGGAAGGGAGTGGGTAGTATTTAGGATTTGGAAGGTCCCCCAGGCTGTCTCGGTCTGTTTCTGAACTTTGCCTTGGACTTGCTAAGTCCTCTGCTTAGTATGCAGGAGTCAATTATAAGGATATATTTCTCCTCAGTGAAGGAATAGAGAAATTGAATGAAATAATCTCAACAGTGTGTTTAATCCCTAGGCAGTCATAGAAAAAAACAAAAAAAACAAGTCATGTCTTCTCATCCTAAACATTCACTTTTCTTTGAGAATGAATCTTGAGGTTTTATGGAGTGGCTGCTGAGGTGTGTCTCTAATGGAAGATTAAAAGTGAGAAGTATTATCAGTCAGCCAAATGTGTGAACCCAGTCTGCTTGATTTTACTTTTCTCTTTGAGGTGATCTATTTTCGTGTTATATAGGTACAGTTTAAACTGCCACTTGATTTAAGTAAATTGAGTGTAATAACTAGTCACTGCAGTGGAAAAAAATCAATTGAACTTACACTTTGATAACATGAAGCAGCAAGAACTCTCCTGATGCACTTAGCTTTTACTTCTTAAGCACTTTTGATGGCAAGGTAGCCCTCGCTCCCTCAGTTATTGAAAATAGCCGGAGAAACAACATTTTCCATTTTGGGGAAAACATCTTATTTATTAACTCTGGATTAGCCAGCCACTCCTCTGGCATTTTATTAAATTGTACCAGCTCTTTTCTCTCTTAATGTTTTTAGTAATACATTCATTTTTATAACCCCAAGGAAAGTAAACACTGAATTCAATAAATATAATAAATATCTATGCCAGTGGCATTCTCTTTCATATTCTCATTTTATAATCAGTGTCCTAAATACACACCTCAAAAAACAGTCTTGCCCAGTCTTCCAATACATGTGGTGATCTTGGTCCCGTTCAAATATAATGGTTAGATTTCAGAAACAATAAGAAGCATAATATCAACAGGAAAAGTCTCTCACCAAGAAAGAGATTTATGAGTCTTTAAGTTTCACAGATGACTACTATGAAGGGTACAGGATTGGAGTGACCAAACCTCCCCATTCACTGCTGTTCTGATTCTAGACTTCTGCTGAACCACGAAGAAACTTTTCCCAAACTACATGCTCCTGTTGCAGGCATTATAGTGACTACAGTCATTTCTCAGGGAGAAACTGCCATGAATATTCTATTGGAAGTTAGTCAAACATTTATAGCTTTAGCTTAGAGTTGGAGTTGCTGGCAACATGCAAATGTGTTTGTCATTAGTGTTGAATAAAAATATGCTCTTCCACACAGTCAAGGAAACACTGTTTTGCCTTTTTTGCTTCTTATTCCCATTGAATGAGAACATTACAAAATGTTTCATTAAATAGTATGCATGTGGCGATGTGTGGTTTTTGAGAACTGGCTTGTAAATTTATCATGAAGAGCAGCTATTATTGGTAGCATGGTTACTGAAAGTTTACAATCATTAGACCATTATCTATTTATTATTTAGTGAGTGATTTGTTTGTACTAAACACAAAGATTTACTTTATTCAAGGAGAAAAATTTTAATCTTGTTTCTTATTAAATAATATGGTATAAATAAATAAGATGTGAATATTTCTTATAAGCTAATGATCAATTGTGTAAGAGAGTTCTTTTGCTTTAGGCCTTCACATTAAAAATTCATTTCTTAATGAAATTTGCTTACATAGACTGGCTGCCTGAAATACCACATGATGAATTTACATAACTCCATGGTTTTGCTTGTTACGTATGAGTGCCTTTCTTTGGTGTGTCAATAAATTAGTGTGTCAAATTTGTAATTAAATTGTCAATGGAGTGCAAGAACTTTATGCAAATGTCCAGCTAAATCTTGCATTATCAGGTAATTGAATCACTATTTTGCCTGACTTGCACCAATAGTCGGACCATTAGGCATTTTGGAACAATACAAAATCACAAACGTCATTTGACTTGAAAGTAAAAAAAAAGGTGAGTCTACGTAGTGAAGAGCTCTCATTCTTCGTCTCATTCTTTTTAAATCACAGCATTGCATGGACTAATTTGTGTTTAGTTTTTGTAGTAAAGCAAGACAAAACAAGATAAAAAGCTTCATGTCTTTTTGGTTACCTATGAATTTCAGGTAGTGGTTGCACATTAATGTCTCAAAATTGATTTTCAAGTAGGTTTTCTTTAGCCTCCATGTTTCTGGTTTATTAAGGGTTATTTTTGTTATTTTTTCTTTTTAATTATTGGTAATTGTCAACACTTAAAATTCAGAAATTTTTAATAAAATCTGTATTTCTAGCTCCTATAATATAATGAAAGGTCTGGCAAGACTGGCCCTGTTTCTATAGGCAACAATTGTTGGGAGTTAAATAGCAGCTGCCACATTCAGACAAAGAAGCAATTCTCTGGTGTGCCACATTTTCCTTTCCTTGCAGTTTTTTGTTTCTTGAATGAAATTAAGTGCTAGTTGTCATTTATAATCATGCTTGCAGTTGCTTTTGTTATAGTAGGGCTAAAAGGAAAAATAAAACATTGCTTATAAAAATTGCTTATCAAAAGTGATCAAATACAAACCAGAGTGAGGCAGTTACATGTTTTCAGAAACAGTCGTGGGATTGATTCTCTTGTAAAATTAGTTTTTCTGGATTACTTCCATTTACTCATGCACACAGAAGACATGTCCACATTCAAAAGCAGCTCTGGGCCACTGTGTTCCGTGTCCTGGAGTGTCTTCCTCTTCCCATGTGTAGCTTTTGTGTCACTGATACCTCATGGACTGACAGGGACACCATTGCTCTTCCTAACTACAGGAAGTACTGATGACAACTGTGAAAGCTCTTCCAGAATGCTTCGTTTCCTTTTGTTTACTTTTCTATCTTGACAATCTGTGATTTTTCATTTTGCTGTAGAATAATTAGTACTATGAGTTTCTTTCACAAATTATAAAGCTAATAGAAAATTTAGCAAGTCTTTCTGGCCACCTCTGCAGTGTTTTGTGATTCTTGATCTATCATGCCTGGTGCTCAAGGGACTGTATTATAATTATGTAGATCCTAGAAACAATCAGGCTTTGTTTTCCAGTTCCAATGTTGCTGAGGACTTGAGTTGAGGGAAGGGTGATGGCTACAATTGTAATCAGAGAGAAATGTTGTTTCTATAATTTGTGAGAACTACAATGGTGCAAGAGAGTGAGATTCAGATGCTATTTGAAAAAAAAATCCAATTTAAGTACGCCAAGTTTCCAAAGGGAATATTGTTGAAGTAAAATGATGGACAAAAAGAGCATTTTTCATTCTTTAGTCTTGGCCCCAGAACACAAAGTAGAACTGTATTACATACAGAGAAATGATCTGCCTACACCAAGGGCAGGTTTTGAAGTCTCTCACCAATGCAGTCTATGTGATCTCATCTACTTCCTTCCCCTCAAACCCACCTCTGAGTCTCACATCATCCTGCTTTAATGGCGAGGGTCAGAGGCAACTAGAAGCAGCAGCTGCAGTTGCTCTCATTTTCTCCCACCAACTAAGTGGAATGAAGTAGGTCTAAAAAGGGAGAAGGCAGCCAAGCAAGACAGACGGCAGAGACTTTAGCCTGGCTCTGCTTTACTTCTTAGGTTTCATGGAATAAGAGTACCAGAAGACAGAACTGATATTTATGTATATAATCTTTAACTCTTTTGAAAGATGTACATTCAAGGACACTATTTGGATCTGTGGACACATTCTTCCCCCTTGAGGATGAACTGAGTGCAGACAACAATATATATGAGTATGTGCATAAGTTCATTACCAATTTTATTAATTTTACTAATATAATGTATGCATAATTTGTGAATAATAATAATATATCCAATACTTTTCACTGTAAATTCCACATTGCCAACTGATTCTTCCAGAAAGCTGTCATCAATTTTTGCCGAACTCATGTGTCCATAGCCAAACCATGGTTGCAACTGATAAATGAATGTCGTTCTGACATGAATGTTGATTAATATTTTTATTTACATTAAGAAATAAGATGAAAATAAAATTACAAGATGTATGTCAGAACTTCACTGATTCATCAATGAGATAAATGAGCTTGCTAAATATAATCAAAATATAATCTTTGAATACTATAAGGCTAAATTCTCACTTTTTTGTGTGCTATTCACAATGAACAGCTGTGGATACAATGCATTTTAAACTTTAAAATGTTTTCATCACTTTCTTAGTTGTAGACAGTCAACAAAATGATAAATCAAACCTTATTTCATTTGATGATTTCCACACTATAAATACTACCACCAAGGCTGATATCAAACAATCAACACCATATTGTTGAATGTGTAGAGAAGAAGGGAGTGTCACACTATGGCATTGTTTTTACCATAGAGATACAATGAAAGTAATTAATCATTGGAGAATAGATAATAGTAAAATGCAGTAATCGAATCATGATTAGTTTTATATTTATTACCTCAGTTTTTAATAAAATTAATATAATTAAACTTTCAATAATGGTTATATTTAATGATTGACTCATAAAATTCCTGAAAATTAAGTGATCAGCTCTTGTGAGTCAGTATGAGCTGTTTCCTTCCTGCCCATTACTAGATGAGAGAAGCCCGTATGAGCATCGTAGAAAACTTGACTCAACTGTCATGGACCATTGGTTCAATTTCCGTCTGTGTCCCTGTTATGTTTTATGTGGGACAAAATGGTGTTCTTGTTAAAACCATCATTAGATGCAGCAGTTACTAAGTTGACCTTTGGAAAATTATGCAATTTCTCTGAACCATGGTTTCCTTATCTGTATAATTCTAGTGCCTGCAATAGGATTCTAGAGAGCAATAAATGAGAGCTTGGGTGGCAGTGCTCAGCAAAGAGCCCAGAATACACTAAGTACTTGGTCAATAGTAGATATTTCTCCTCTTCTTGTCCTACTCTCTCAAACCGAGCTCACCAAATAGAATCATAATGCATGCAATAGAAATAACAAAGGCAACATATTAATAACAACAGTAGTGGTTACCTAATATTTACTAAGCACCTGTCTTGGACTAGGCACTTCACATTTCATTTCACTTAATCCTTATAGTTACATTATGAGGTCAGTACTATCAGTATATAAATTTTAAAGGTGGGGAAACTGAGGGCAGAGGTGTTAAATAACTTCCTGAAATTCACCAGGCTAAAAATAAGATGAAAGAATAACTCTTCTCTGATATTGTAGCCCACAGTCTTATTGTATAAAGATATGAGATAAAAGATCCTAAATTTAATAATTTATGAAATCCCCATTTATGTCTAGTTTGTGTTTCAAAGCTAAAATTAAAATTATAATAAAATAAACCCTATCACTTTGTCAACAGCAAAATTGAAGTCCTGGAAAATGTACAAAAAAAACCCCCTCTTTGTCCCATTTCTTCTCAGTACCAGTGGGCTCAGTACCAGGCATGAGGACCCGTCCTCTGTGAACAGCCTCAGCCGAGTCTGTCTTCCCTTGGAGTTGATTTTGTGCCTTAGCACCATTAAGTACGGTATTCATGAAATTGGATATTGAAGATAGTAATAATAAATAATAGTTACCATTTGGAGGATGCTTACTAGGTGATAAATACTAATTCACAACTTATGTGCATGATCAGTATTTATTTCTTACAACATTGCCTTTAATTTGAAAGGGGGGAAATAATCTCAGAGGAGTTAAGCAAGGATGGACATCTATGAGTGATAAATGAAGCCTAGTCTTACTGTTTCAATATTTATTCTCATTCTGCATGTACACTTTGACTCTGTAAAAACAGTAGTAGAACAAATAGAGAAGAGGGCACTAAGGACAAAGGACATCAGGGAAAAGGCAGAATAAAGGAGAGAAAGAGAAAGGAGCAGTGCTGGTGCTTGTATAGATCACGCATAATCTCACCTCTCAGAAAAATATACTGGGTAGGATTGTCAGGCTTTAAGGGAAAGACTTACAGGCTTTGTGGTAGGAGTAGGAGGCAGTCCTAAGTGAATGGGGGATGTACCTGTGCAGAGGGTGTTGGAGACTCCTTCAAGTTATAGCCAGCAGGCACTACTCAGGGACCGTATTTCTATAGGGGAGCTGGTGCTGGAAGCTGGCTGTTCTACCTTCCATAGGGAATTAATTCAACAGTCAAGAGAGGAGAAGAAAGAAGCCATTGGCCAGGTAGGGAATTAAAGTCGCTTGGTGAAGGCAACCTTTACAGCTATTTGAGGTGTTACAGAGAGCTATGCCTTGCTATGAATATGACCACTTCCTTTGTTTTTCTGAATAAGTGTAAATGTGTTTTCCTACTGAAATAGACTCTGTTTGGGTATGACATCTTAGCCACAAATAGATTTTCAGAATATTCCAAATTTCTGATTACTTTATACTGCTTCCTACTTATTTTATCTCTCTGCTCTTGTATGTATAAAAATTGTCATCAATGAAATGTGACCCTGTTGGGCCCTACTCTGACCCTTGCAGGTAACCATTAAGTGAGGACACTGTAATTAATGACACTAGATAATGATCAGTGTGTCACTCATAGACCTTTGGTCTTGTTTTCTATTGCTAATCATTATTTTTTTCATGTGCCTTTCCTTCCATTGGTTATAAGCTACCAGAGCATAGTGATATCTCATTTATTTTTTCATTCATTCATAATATTGTGTATGTGAGTGTTTACTGATTAATCAAAAAATAAGAAAATCCATTGTGGAATTTATATTGCTAAACCATCTATTCCCTTATATCCTTATTTATTTAAGGTAAATATATTTTAGGTCTTCTTTGTTTACTTCACAACAGAGTGACTGGTTTCATCTTTGAGAAAAATTTTCTAACATGTTGTATTTTGAATACAGAGCTAAGGAGCCAAACCTCTTTGATTTCCCCTTATAGCATTCAGGGTTACGTAGATCCTCCTGCGTAGAATCCGTGCTGGTGTTTTGCAAGCTGTTATCAGCCAAGAGTTACAATCTAAAGCAGTGGGATTGAAAAATCTCTTAAAGAGAATTATAACAGAATTGCAGTGACCGTAATATTCATATACCATGAAAGCAATGTTGTATCTTCTCCAGTCAGATTTCCTGATGCTATCCTTTTATTAGGCTGGGATGTATTTTTACCTCTTCTTACCTAATCCTACACTTTCCTTTTAATTAGGAGCAAGTCTTACATTAATGGAGATCATGCAACAGGGTATTTAATTGCCTCCCTCTCACTGAATGTGATGATGGTATTTTCTAACATAGGTAGAAACAATGGTATAAACTATAATACATCTCATTGGGAGTTTCAATTTAGCATGCTCTGATTTCTATTGTCTTATCCTCTTGGATGAGCTTATTTTGTGCTTAGTTTATTTTTAAGTATTCTATTTGATTTTAGGGAAAAATTACTGCTTCCATGAATACTATGCTTTTTTATAGCACAACCTTCCCAGTTACCTCATTCTGATTATATGGTGACTCTGTGCCTTTCATTGTTGTTTGAGCTATTTTACAGCTCTTCGAATTTTAGATAGCAATGTAAATAACTTGTCTATAAAAAAGAAAATAATTTGTTCCAGGGGAAAGGCAAATCTATCCCATTTGTGGAAAAATCAGTTTTGTATTGATTTGTAAATTCATGTCAACATTCTTGGTTTATAATGTGGCTATCTTTGGATTTTCCTTTGAACTGGTTATAAAATATTTCTGGTTCTCTTATTTAATAATGAGTTAAATAAAATAATAGTGTGTGTTCATTTCATATCTGTATGAGAGCCATAATATTACCTTTAAAAAAACTCCTGTAACAATCCCAGTGTCTCATCAATGGAGCTACAGCAATCGCCTACCCTTTACTGTATTCCATTTCATTTACCAACATTTAGAATCAAGTAATAACTCTCTTTTTGCTTTTGTCCTGAGGGCTTTCATGCCACAATATATTTTGAATGAATAGGACTAGTGGCTTTCTAGCTAGTGATCTAAAAATCATGTGTAGCACTTTTAATAAATAATAGGAGCAAAAAGTATGGCAGAGATGGTAAAGCAAAGATTTCCGGTATGAAAAAAATGCATGATGATGAAAATGTCATTAATTAGAAAGTTAATCTCTATATTCAGCTTTATTATTTTCTGAGCTTCAAGGTAAACTCAGCTATTTTACTTACTGTAAGACTCCTTACTGTAAGCTGTTAGATGCAAAAGTTAATTATTATTGGGATCTTCCTTTTGGGTGGACTCCATTCATTTATTTCAAGGAGGGTTAATGCAACTATAAATCCTTATAAATGTCATTCCTTTAATGCAGGTTAAAGCTACAATTAAAGTGAAAAAAAGATCAGGGTCTTTTAAAATGGTCAAATATGGTTATTCAATGGGGAAATATAGATGAATTTTTAAATATCTTTATTTATCCTATTTTCCAAGCAAGAAGCTGGAGCCTTGAGAGATCTAAAACCGCCCTTTGGGGTCTCCTAATTTAATTGCTTATCTCTCGGTGTATTTCTGCATTGTGTATAGTTTGACAGTGTTTTCCCACAGGAAATAAAGAGGCGAGTCAGATATTCAAAATGTTACTAATCAGAATGCTTAAAAATGTTATTTTTTGTTGTCTTGGTAGAACTCCTTTGGAAAAGCTTTCTAAGTGTATTATAAGGGAAAGCATGCTTACTATCTACCAAACAATTCCATCTCTATGACAGTTATTTGGTTCTGTCTACATCAATTGGAGGTAGCAAAATTACTTAAATAATGGGGGCTCATGATCATCATTACCATCACTCTACAGTACTGAGTATCTAGTGTGAATTAGGTTTATGCTAATTGTTTTGTTTTGTATAATTTTCCCAGCAAGAATATGAAGTAGGTACTCTTATTATTTCCATTCTATAGGCAAGGAAATTGGGGAGACGAACTGCTTTGTTCAAGGTCGTGAGGCTAATATGTGTTACTCAACAAATCTGTGTCTACATTTGGTTATCTTAATCTCTACAGAACTCTTTCAGCCACCCAATAATATTTTCTTGAAATTATGTACAGGTATGCTTACGTTAATGTACTTTAAAATGTATACAATTCTCATGTCAGCATTAGGTTCAGACATTCCTCAAAATATTTTCAAAGTTAAAATAAAATTCAGATTTAAAAACCACCCATCCAAGTATGGTTATGAATAGACACGCATACTGAATAGACTGTCTATTCTAGTCAAACTCTTGGTGTCTAGAGTTAGCATAAACTGTCCCTTTGACAGAAATCCCTGTTAAAACCCATTAATTCTTTCTGGTCATGCTGCTGTCAGTATACCTATTATGCTAATTTACAGTCTCTCTTCACTCACAGAAGATAGCCTATGAACATTAAATATACAAACTCAACCTCCAAGACAGACATCTGTTCTGTTAAAGCAATGCAAGAGACTTTTGAGGTGAGAATACATTGAACATCTTCAGTTCTTTCTTCTCACTGATTCTTTCAAGCTGACATGAATTGTCCCTTGTACGCTGTGTTCTCTGAAAAGAATTGGCTTTATTAAAATCATTGTGATGGCACTGTTAGTGCCTCACCAGCTGTAGGATAGCCAGCTAGCCCACTGCTCTTCTATAGAGAATGCTGTCCTTAGGTTCCTGGTCGTCATTTTCTTCTAAAGATTCCCTCTCCCCCTGAGTAAGAAGAATGAATTCTTACTATTTACTTTTTTGGAAAGAAAGAACCGTCTTCAGTGATTGTCAAGTATGTCATTTAAATATGGCTTTATTTGATTGCTTATCTCTGGGCCTTGATGTGGAACCTGGAAATAGCTGTTTGATAAACTAGGTCTTCTCTCTTCCTTAGTGATTTTTGTATGCTGCAGTCCAATATCATTAAGAAAGATTTTTCTTTTAGGCAGAAGATACTTTTCCTTTGGATTTTGTAATGGCTTGAAAATTCAGGAGCAAAATGATCCATTTATTTTTTTCATTGTGAAAACAATATAATGGTTTTAATTTTTTCTGCTTAACTTTTTTTTTATAACTCAGCTAGAATTCATCTTGTGAAAAAATAGATATCTTAGTTTTTCCCTTGAGTTTTATACAGAATAGACTTCATTTTTTTGGAGAACAGGAAGATACAAGTAAAGGGATATGAATATCAATGAAATGGAAAATAATGCTAAGCCATATTTTTCAATGGGTGAAATTTAGTCTACCAAACCTATTCTCTTTCTCTAACTCTTTCTGGAGCCCCATTTCTCAAGTGTCTGCCTTTTCAGTTTTGCTAAATTTTAATTTTCTGAAGACAATATTTTTCTACTTAAACTCATCTCTGTATTCTAAAGTGTGGATGTCAGACATCCACAGGGCCTTTCTGCTCAAGAGCTTTCAATCTATGAGTACAATTAGTCTTAGTAGAAATTCTTGAGAACAATAATATTGGCTGCTTACTAGCAAAGAATTTCTTGGAATTGAGTGAACTGTTTACTATTGGTCCAGTTAGTCATGGTCGGGATTACAAAGTCATGAGATACTTTGAATAGCCCTTTTGGGACCTGCAGGCAGGCCAAGCATATGTATTTACATTACATAATCATTAAGAACTGTGAATGATCACACAGGTATAGTCATTTTCTTTGAGATTACCTTTTGACTGTCTTTAAATACACTTCTCATTTCAAATAGTTAGCTATCAGGATTAAGGAATGGTATTTAAAATATCTTCACAGTCATATTGGACCTCATTTAAGGCATCTTGGCGTATTCATATTTAGGACCTTTCAGTTTTATTAAAAACAGTTTCCTTCTTACCTTTCCCCTAACTCTAGTCCTATACCATTTTCCCTCCTGCCTGGCATTTGGCCTTAACATTTTTCCCTCACAGATGCCACTTGGTCTCCTTAGCTGGCCCAAGGGCTCTGTTCTCTGCCCTTTCCTTCCTCTCACTGCCTTGGGTAGAGAACCTGGTTTTGGCTTAGATTCTAAGACCCAAACTTCAGTGCTGAACCTCTTTGTGACTATCTTGGCTCCCTCCAAGTTTCTAAATCTTTTTGAGATTATTCACATGACTATTATTTTCAAATTACACCGTATTTCTTTGACTCCACAGTTTCTTTCCAGGGAGAGTTCTTAGTGGTAGAGGCAGTTGTGTCCTATAATTTTGTTGGCTTTATCAAAAAAGTAAAAGAACGCTGTCACCACCGCAGCCTGGGTTCCCTTCCCGGCCAGGGAACCAACCAATCAAATCAATCAATCAATCAATCAATCAATAGTAAAAGAAGTATTGTTTTCTGACACATCTGAACATCAAATTAGCATTTATTTAGGTAGCAAACAAATGGGACTATTATGGTAAAAAACATCTAGAAACAGAAAACCTATTTGGAAGCACATTTTAACTAGAAGGATATTTTTGGGGGGCTAATGATATCATTTAATTTTTGTAAACATCACATGTTCTGATTTTTGACATTTGATCTTGGCAGGCTTAGATATGAAACTAAAAAAAATAAATTATTTCAAAGTTTTCTTCTGTCCTCCTGATAGATTCTCCATTGGTCTTTACATCGAAGAAGGATTTAATAATATATCTGAGACTCTTAACAGCAGTATGAAAGCACTGAATACTCTTCCAGTCTAGCTCTAGATCAGAATCCAATACAAGATACTATATCACATTGTTTTCCCAGTTCACTGGACTATCAAGATTTTTGAGGTTTGCTCACTGGGAGCTGGTTTATTTGAACTATGAGAAAGCTGTTTTAGCACAAAGAGGTAAACCAGCAATAGTCTGTCTTTTCCCCTAAATATTACCTATCTACCTTACTAGAGATGGTTACAGTATGCTAGAAGTTCTAAAATTATGAATGTAACATTTATAAATTCTTTGCAAGCTGATTTCTTTGAATTGGATTTTGCCTGTGACTGAAGGCATAGAGAAGTATGTGTCTGTAAATGCCCTAAACTTCTCTCGGCTGATAATTGATCTTCACTGTGTGGACCACAAACTCCAGAGTGGGAAGTCCTTGGAGGGCATGTATGCCTTCAGACACCACATATCCTGGATGTTCAGATAGCCAATTTCAGTAAGAAAGTTAAGCGTACACATTTAAATGTGATTCACATTATTCTTTTCACCTGCATAACATTTTTTTCTATGAGTAAACTCAGAAGTCAGAAGAGAACAGTCCTTACCTCTCCACATATCCTGACTCTTATTTTAAAAATACCATTGTACCTAATGTACATTTATGAATATATACCAGAGAGTAATAAAGACAGTTTGTAAACCCTTGCAGAGCTCTCATTCCAGCAGTCTTGGGATAAAATGATTAAGATTATATGAAGCTTAGAGTAGGACTTACTTTTACTTGCTGCAATCTGATGGAATGTTTTATTTTTATTCATTTTCTTCTTCCTCCATTTTTATGCACTGGCACCCTAGAGCTATCTACAAGTGAATTAAATGACTTAGAAGCTGTGATTTTGCAGCTATCAAGATGTTAGAATGGAAATTACTATGTTGGAGGTGTTTGCATATGGAATATACCCATGTCCATTTTAATGTAAGGGTCTGCAGGGAGTTTTATTAATACCCTAAACCATTTACTCTTTCTGCCTTCTGAATCAGTAAAGAATTGTTTTTTAAAAGGGGGGATTATAAATAGACAAGTTTGACAAAGGAGAAATAACACATTTCAAATAAAATACATGAAAATTCATCTTTAGGTAGCTGGAATAGCTAAGGCATTCATTGTGGACCCATTCATCTGCGTGCTCTGTGGTCTGGCCCAATATGCAGATGCTGTGTCAAAGAACTTTTAGATGTTAGTCCTTCATTATAAACACTTTCTGGAATTGATTGAAGGGTAAAAAAGTAAGCCTTTTTTTTTTTGCATAGGGCAGAATTTTTAACTTTTTCAATGATCTTCATAAAAACCTGTGTTTGTTCTCAACCACAGTATCTCTAATGCTACTCAGAGACGGCAGGAACTCACCAAAGCCCTTTTATCATTGGAGTCTTTTCTCAATCAGACTTTGATTGGTTATTTCAACCCCACAGTGAGCTGAAATTTGAAGCCAACAAAGAATCCACCTTTCTTCTACAGTAATCCCCCCTTATCTTGGTTTCACTTTCCTCAGTTTCACTGATCATCCAAGAATATTAAATAAATCATTCCAGAAATATAAGGTTTAAATTCCATGCTCTTCTGAGTAGCATAGGAAGTCTCTCTCCTTCCTCTACCTCCCACCCTGGACATATCCACACTGTATGCACTACCCATACCCCTTAACTACTTAGTAGCCACTTGGATTATTAGATGGACTGCATCACAATGCTTGTGTTCAAGTAACCCTTATTTTATTTAATGATGCTCCAAAGCCATTCACATAACTTTTATTATAGCATATTGTTGTAATTGTTTTATTTTATTCTTAGGTGTTGTTGTTAGTCTCTTACTGTGGCTAATGTATAAATAACCTTTATCACAGGTTTATATGTATAGGAAAAAACATAGTATATGTAAGATTCATTACTATCCACAGTTTCAGGCATCCCCTTGGGTTTTGCACTGTATCCCCCTGAAATAAGGGGTCTATGTAGTCTCCTTTTCTGCTTCCTTCCTTCCTTTGCTTCTCTCCTTTTCTGTCTTCTCTCTACCCCTGCTACCTTTTCCATTTTGTTTTTCACCTCTCACTTCTCCTTTTTTGATCTCAAACATTTATTAAGTTCTTACGTGGCAAACATGGAGCATGTAATAGAGACACAAAAACAAATAAGATACAATCACTGACTTTGAATTATATACAACTCAGAAAAATGGTTTCAAACTTTTGTTTTCACTGGGCCCACAGTAAGAAATACATTTTATTTTGCAACCTAGTACACAGAGACAGATATGTATTAGTTTGCTGGGGCTGCTCTAACAAAGTACCATGAACTGAGTAGCTTAAAACAACAGAAATCTATCTTCTCACAGTGCTGGAGGCCAGAAGTCCAAAATCAACATGTTCGCAGGGAACCACACTCCCTCTAAAAGTTGTAGGCGAGAATTTCTCCTTGCCTCTTCCTGGCTTCTGATAGTTTGCTGAAAATCCCTAGCTGGTAGCTCCAATATTGCAGTGCTGCCTGGGTCATCCATGGCATTCTCCCCTGTGTCTTCTCTGTCTGTACTTTTCCTTTTTTTTTTTTTTTTTTTTTTTTTTTTTTTTTTTTTTTTTTTTTTTTTTTTTTTTTTTTTTTTTTTTTTTTTTTTTGCTTTTCAGTATGTGGGTAGTTCCCTGGCTGGGAATCGAACCCGGGCCGCAGCGCTGATAGCGGCAGCGCAGCGCCGAAGCCCCAAGCCACTGCACCACCAGGGAACTCCCTCCTTTTCTTATAAAGGACACTGGTCTTGTAGGAGTAGGGCTCATCCTACTCCAATATGGCCTCATTTTCACTTAATTACATCTGCAATGACATTATTTCCAAATGAGGTCGTATCCTGATGTATTGGGAGTTAGGACTTCGACATATACGTATGTATTTTTGGAGGGGGGCACAATTCAATTCATAACAAAGCACAAGCACATACACACAATGAAACAATAGTTTCATGAATCAATATTGAGTTTTTTAGTGTGTGATAATTTCTATTCTAATCACAGAAAAGTTTGGTTTTGACCCACTAAATTGATTTCACAACCCATTAATAGGCGGCGCAAGCCCAAATTGGAAAAACACTGTTGTTTAAAGGGAAACAAATGTGCATGCACATGGATACTTAAAATGTAATTATATTTATAGGTGCTGATAGAAGCATGTGTAGTGTGAATATTCTAGTAATTGTTATGCAAGTAACGAAAATCTGCGTGAAGCGGTAACCCCAGTTGAATCTTAAAGGGTAAGTAGGAATCACCAGTGATGGGGATAGGGATCTGGGGGAGAAAAGAAGAAGAATGCAGCTGTATAGGGATGATTTGACCTTGAAGGATAAGCCGGAGCTCATGGAACAGTGAGGCCAGTTTATAAAAGGTCATACATACAATACTAAGGGGTTTGGCTTTCATTTTCTAATAATGGAGAATTGTGGACAATACTAAGAGTGGCTGATATAATATTGTATGTCAGTGTAATTAAAAAATAAGTTAATTTAAAAAATATAAATACATAAACACATACAAAAAAAGAATATTGGGAAAAATTATTTGGGCTTAAATCCCAATGTGACCTTCAGTAAGTCACTTTTTCTTTGCCTTGATTCTCTAATATATAATTGGGAGTAACAATACCACCTGCCTCATTGAGCTGTAGGAGTAAATGAGTTATTACCTGAGAATAGTTGCACCTGCCTCACAATAAGGGATAGTTATTATTTTTGTAATTATTATTGAAAACATTTAAGCAAGGATGTGAAACAAGGTGAACAAATATTACTGGGTTGTTTGACAATCATTGCAGATATATCTCTCAGAGATTAAAGCCATTGGATAAAAAATAAAAATAATCTATCAGAGCTATACAATAGTTCCCAAGTTCACTCTTCACAAATATTTGATTCCACTCCCCTTCACTTCCAGATTAACTGGAATAATTGCTTGTTTAGGTGTCCTCTAGATATAACTCAATCAAGTCTCTCTCCACCTAGACAATTCTATTGATTGTAAGTTCTTTATCATTTTGAGAGTTTAAGACCCAAATTGGCATTGACTTTCTACTTCACAAGAATCTTTTCAAGGAAAGGTCTTGGAAATATGTATCTACACTTGGAGTCTCAAACAGCTTTATTATTTTAATAAGGCAAGTTTCAGGTGGACAAAATAATGTGCTATAATTTTATGTCACTCTATTTTGTTTAATAAATAGAATGTAACATATTCCACATAATAAAACACTACAGAATATTTAGCTAGGCCTTTGATCAAAGTCAAAATCAAAGAAAAATAAAACATGTTGGCATCATTTGGGATTAATATTTAAGTTAGATCCAGAGGCTTATTGTAATTCATTTCCTTTTCTTTAAATCACCTTTCGTCTCCAGCCAACTGCCCTCTCCAAGCCCCTTCATGGTTTTAACGTTGTTATAACAAAAAAATTCTAAGCTAGCATTAGTAGCTGTTATTGCAGTTGTACTGCAGGTGGTGAATCTGTCTGGGGAGAAATCTGTCTCACTTCCACCCAAGGGCAGCTGCCTTCACACTGAGCCCAAATCCCAGGGAGCCAAAAGGACCACGGAATTGAATGGGGAAAAGGGAAGGAAACCATCTTGGGAACCGTAGGTCAGCTCAACCTGAAGAGCCACGAGGGCCCTGTGACCCGCGAGGCGAAGCAGAGGTCACTGCCATGGACGCAAGGCCCCTGGGGTGGCCACTGAACCCGTTTCCTGATGCAGAACAGCAACTGCCAGACACCGGGGCGCTGGCGTGGGCTGGGCCGCCCGCCCCGCGCGGTGCCGGAGGTTCGCGTTTGTCCTCTGGCGTGTCCTGGCTGCAGGGCTGGGTGACGAGGCACTGCCACCACAGCAGAGACTGAAAATGACTGTGCTTTGCTTTTGCTCATAGAGGCACTTAACAGTGGATCTTAACAGTGAAGGCCACTTGCAGATTCTTTTCCTGGCTGTAACTCTGAAAGAATTCCCCCTTCGTGTCAACTATAATTAAAGACGATCCACAGGATAGAAAGGACAGCAGAGACAATAGTGGTATTGTTAATATTAGCTATGTAAGGTGTCAGATGGGCAGTAGACTTGGCAAGGTTATCAGTTTGTGAGGTGTGCAGAATGTCTAATCACTATGTTGTTTTGTACATCTGAAACTAATAAAATCAATCAGTCAATCAATCAATCAGAGAAAAAACAATTCCCATCTGGGATTTGAAAACTGAAGTCAGAGAGTTCACCAGGCAAGATGAAGCTTTTGTACATATGGCCTCTGGTAGAGAGAAAAGGACTAGAGATCGTGCACAGAACTTGGTGAGGGTCTTTCTTATTCCAGCAAGGTGGGGGTGGGGTGGAGAGGACATGACCTAGGGGATCAGACTTCCACTTTACATAATACAACTGCTTAATAATACAACTTCTATACGTAACTGTTAATGGGTTACCTCTCATTGGGGACAGATCAATACAGGAGGAATGTTACAAACTCCTTCTTAGTCCATTATATTTTTCAAGATTTGGAAAATTTAGCCTTCATTCTTCTAGATACCCATTGGTTCAGAAAATATAGCACATCATTGCCTATAGCAATAATGTACAATATTACCTACACGTGGTTTACTCACGATACATTTTCTGATTTATAGACAAAATAAATAGGGGAGAACAAAAGATTTCAGGTTGTTCTATTTAAAAAATAAAAACAACTTTTGTTTCATTTCATCATAAAATAATACACATAGGTTTTTGAAAATTTAGAAAATACAGAAGACCAAAAGAAAGATAAATAATTGCCACCATAACCTTATTGTCCTGAGGTAACCAAGATGTGATCTGTATACTCCTTGGCCCAGGAACCACACAGTACTTACTTCTGAAGTCTTCCACAGAACTCAACTCAGAGTCTTGCATAGATGAGGGCATTGGTTTCAACCTTGACTGAGCACCTGTAATATGGGTGGAATTAAAAATAAGTGCACAAATGTGTTTGCCTGGGCTCCACCTCAGATCTTC